>UXGD01007907.1:0-10259 GCA_900474315.1 Torymus auratus | reverse complement strand
TTAATATAAATTAAGCGATCGATATTCGTTCGGTTTTCGAGCGTTTTTGCGAGGTATCTCGAAATTTCGAATCGATCCCGAAAACTCGAAGAAAGCGAGATACAGCGGAGAGAGGGCGCGCATAGCGCGCCAAATTAACGCTAGTAACAACATAATTGGTTATCATGTAACCATTTATTTTTTTCCACGACACATAATAATAATCGCCAAACATCTATTTACTTATCTCTTTCTGCATTTCCAAAGACTCTTACATCGACCAGCATCGTTCGAGTAAAAATCAGAAGAACGTCCCCATGCCAGTCATTTCACCCCTTTGACCCTCATTACTGCATAATTAAACACTTCGCTCACAATAAACTCTACGCTCTGGTGAAAAGGGAGCTATAGAATCGCGGATGCAAATGCAGGTAAATAGTCTGAACCACTCGAGGGAGTGTCCGTACATATACGCAGGCGTAAAAGATATACACGTATATACATATATAGAGGCTTCACTCCTCCTCGCCGCGGAGACCACGAAAGAAGTGGTCAGTAGTTGCCCGTGGGTAATAGCCTGGCTGGCCCATATACGTGAAATTGCCTCGGGGAATTGCTGGGAGGGAGACATATTTCGCCGCCGCTCTCTCCTCGTATACACTAATCGATCGAGGTGCACACGTACACCCACCTCCATATATATACGATGTGGGCACGTGTGCGCTGGCTCGCGTCCGCGTCGGCACGTGCGCATGATTTCGAGGGATGTGTCCACCGGGAGGACCGGATGCTGGGCGCTTCGCTCTACCTTGTACATGTGTCCGCATCTCCATCTCTCTCCGCACCCTTACCAGAAATAACACGACCGCCGCTGCCCTGCTGTCGCGAGAATGAGCGCATATGCATGCCGTGTCTACGTGTTCGTCTGAATGTACATATACACGTGCATATATATAGGTACGTGTGGTGGTCGCAAGGAGGGGCATACTATACGGGAGTCTATCTAGGTCTAAGAAACCGACTCTGAATTCGTATGCGCGCATCGTCTATGTGGTCTCTTGACTAGATTGTAGCCACCACCGTCATCGCCAACCCCTATATGTGCGTATATATAATATGTATAGGAGAAGCGCCGGTCTTATCGGGGCAATATTATACGTCCGTTATTCATCGTCGAAATGAAGAGGAGCGTTATTGAACGGCGGTAGATGCATGTATACACGTTATGTATTCCCTCTGTGTGACGTTGCCGTCGCTCATATCTGCGCGCCCTAGTCTTTTGCGCAATAAACCTGTACACTGTATTTAGAGTCGACTTCCGCGCTAGGCGGTGCAGCGATCGTTGAGGATTATTGGAATGATACAATATATGCTGCAATAAATAAGAGTTATAAATTGACAGATATTGATACAAGTTTATTGATAAAGAATCTACAATTATTAATAATAGGCAGCATAAATTATCACAAATCACGTTGTAAAACTACTTTCTAAAGTTGAATTGGTGGAAAAACCACTAATTTAACTTTAGAGAGTAAAGATGGGGAAAAAACTTGCAAATACGAAAAAACTTGTAATAAACAAAAATGAAAATGAGCCTAAGTAGTATTTGTTTTAAATATTGTGAACATTTTTTATTTTATTTTATATTTTCTATCGTTTAGTATTTTACTTGTATTTTACTGAATTATCAAGTAGTGAAACATAAGTAGTGAAACATAATATTCACTTTCCATTATGTATTTAATACATTTTTATATTGTGACTTTTTTATTTATAGAACATCCATGTATTAATACATAAAACACACCTTGTTTTTTTTTATTTCCAAATTCTTATATATATTTCGATTTTTTACAAAATATTATTTTAAACTTTTATATTATATGATGTGACTACTTTTTCCCATTATAAATAGTTGTCAAGTTTCGCGTCAATATAATTGTATCTATATTTATTTTCACATTACCGGAAAAACGTAGTAATTTTTACTTTGGGTTTTTTTGTTAGTGTACCTTCTGAATTACAAACGTTATTGAAGATTTGCGTGCCTACTGTGATGACTATAAGATTCACAGAGTAGTATGTAAAGAAGTTATTTATGTACTAATTATACTATGTGTTTGTCTATAAGTGCAAATAAACATTTCGATATGTATTGAATTAAATTATTAATGAATAATTGATGTGGTCGCGTTTCGCCATCATCACTAAAGCAAATTGAATTAATGAAAAAAACGATCACAGTAATTTTATGAAAAATAATGTTTTCTTGCGCTACTTGCTATATTTCATCACTTTTACGTAAACCATATACTTGTTCAGCTTAATAATAATTCACAAAGTAATTAACAAACATAGTTAAATACGTGATTGATTAAATACATTCCCACCACACCGCCATTACTCACAAAAAACCAAACTTGTGCTCACTGCAACCGTGATGTTTACATATCATCCGTTCCCAAAGCATTGAAGTATATCTCGTTCTCTCTCTTTCTCTCCCTCTTCCTTCCTCCTCTGATACAAGATCTATCCATTACCCTAGGGGCTCGAGATACACTCGTCGGCGAAAAGCCTCGGGCTTCACGAAACTTTTAAATCAATCAATCAATCGAGTTCTCGCGCCATTCGCAACTCGGTCTTTTGAAAGACATATCCTAGCGCACCACTCTACCCCTATGCGTTTTTAAGTCCCTCGTAAAGGGGAAAAGAGTAACAGCGAGACAGGCAACAACAGTCGCGACCGATGGTTTTAAAAGTGAGCCATCCATTGGTAGGTGGTTGATACACGAGGTTAACCTCGTAGAACCGCGCGGGAACGTGTCGCAATCCCAGTGAAAGAAGGAAATCTGAGCGCGAGAAGGGGGCGCGAGCAAAAAATGAGCGCGCCCGCGAGTGATACACAAGAGAGAGAAGCGGGGAGTGAGACAGACGCGTGATAGGGGATTCAGGAAAGTAATGATTGAAAAAAGTTGAAAATCAAAAGACACGCGCGGGGAGAATCTCGGATGGGAAGATAAGAGGAAGTGAGAGATAGGCAGGGCGCGCGGGGATCTGAAAAGGAAGAAAAATGACGCACGAGATGCTGATCAAAGGGAACGATAAGGCGTGAAAAATAATTAAGACTTGAAGTCGCACTCTATTTTTCAATAAACATTTTTAATCCCCTATCGGGTTTTCGTGAATTGATAAGTATAAAATACAGACATAAAGAAGACTTTGCAAGGGATGAAAAGACTTCCTTTTATATACGATACCACGCTGAAAGAATATGTATATATAATTATTAATAGCACCTTTCTTAACTAAACTAATTAATGCGATCATCACAAACACGACGTTAATACCCAAAAAGCAAATTACCAAATACCGGCGAGCATCATTACGAGCGACTCGAAGCGGGAATAAAAGGAGCCGCCGCGATGGAGGTATAGAGACTGAAAAAAAGGAGAAAAGTCCGGAGGCAAAGGAGCGAATGAAGCGGACTAAAACGAGGCAAGAGAGAGAAAAAAAAGGTCGCGAACGCTTGGACCTTTAAAGAACTCCCGAGGCGAGCTGGAGAGGGAAGAAGGGAGGCGAAGGAGGCGGGCGTCCACTCTAAACAGGCTCATTTATATGTCTACCGAGGCTGAAAGGTTAGGAGACGGCGGCTGCTGCACCCAAGGGGATCGCCCGCTCCGTCTGGCTCTCGCGTGCCTCCCTGTGCCTGCCCGCCTGCCTCTCTTTCTCTCGAAAAATTCGAAAGTTTTCGGACACTTTCATCGATGCCAGCGGCCCTAAGGGGTGTCCCACGTAATGGCTGCGGCCGTGATCGATCATTAATCAGCCAGCCAGCTCAACCCCCCGGGCTAATTGAGCGCGCGTGTCGCTCTCTTTGGAATCGTAATAATTATGGAGAAGCCCGAAGAGAGGGGGAAGGTAAGTGATTGCTTTTTATGTACTTAGCGGCGACGGAAGCGCGGGCGATCTCGAGGCGGATGTAGATGCTGCGCGTGTGCTGGGGGTAAGGTCGGAGTGTGTTGCTCAATGCAGTGCACGATATACCCCGTGCTCGAAGAAATTGGAGGGGTGTTGTTAGAATCGTATTAGAGCGAAGAGGGAGGGTTATTTTTGGTTTGGGGGGGTCTATCGAGTTGAGTTCCGTGGGTTGTCATTTGATTTACGGAGTTGTTTTCAAATTAAGTCACTGGGAATCACGGAAATTACGAAATAATCGTTCGTTAGGCCTTGGCATGGATAAAACTAACATTTACGTTTGAGAATTTTTTACAGATTTCCCATGTTGATGTAATGAAAGATTGTCGCTTTAGTAAATGTATTGATACAAATATTTTTAAGTTTATTTTATATTATTTTCATAATTAGCAAAACAATAAGTGATATCTTTTCTAATTACTTAATGACCCCGTATTATAAGTCATTATACAATTTTACTTCGATTTTATGTAATTTTATTTCGACAAATTATCCAGGCCTAGTGATTTTTCAAAGTAAATACACTTTGAACATTTGCACAACATTTTCAAAGATATATGTATAAATGAATGACTAAAATTGGCTTTGGTAACTTCTATCGCGCCGCCTCTATTTTAATCTTCGCTATTATATCCCAATAAATCACATAGAAATCCTTGTACGTGGATAAAGTAAACATAATAAATGCTAATCTCTAGTTCGCATGAATCAGATTTTGGAGATCACCCAGTGTGCCGACGACGGCTTAAGCCCATCAGCCGATTCATAATGCCGCGACTCCCCCTTTCATATTTTTTTTCTCAGAAAGCTTATAAAAACGCGCCTCGGTTGATTTTGTTTGATAGATCGATTTCGGCTCATATGCGAACTTTTCGAGTTATTTATTTTGGCTTAGCAAGTCCCGTGATAATCGATCTTACTCTGTTCAAGTTAAAAAGAGAGTTGGTTGGTTATAGATAGATACTCAGGCTGTAGCTTCGATTGTGCGAAAGATGTATGACGCTAAAATTCGATGACATCAAGTCATAGAATGTAATACAGCTTCTTCCTTCTCGTTTAATCCGAAACTAGCTATGGGCAAATCCGTCTCTATTATGGAGGCGAAAATCTGCACTAAAAAAAAATTACGTCATTTTTGTCAAAGAGAAACATTTTCATTTTCAATCATCCGACAACGAGGAACCTTTGTATAGAATATAAAAAGCTTTATGCTCTTGTTAGGAAAAATCAGAGAGGTTTTTTTTACCCCTTTTTTTAACCCTAGGCTGGATATATACAGTTATGAATGAGTATCAAATTTAGTAAATGTTCATTTTCGTTTATGAATGTTGTTGTATCAAATTCTATAGAGACTTTACGATTTATAAAATAATCAATTAATAGAATCAAATACCAACCCGTGTTAAAAAATTAGTGTTGCAAATAGTATTGCCAATATGTTGACAATGACAGCGTATGACTACGGTACCGTGGTATTATATTACTGTATATATACAGTATATATACATACTGTATATAGATATGTATCGCCGATACATCATCAATACTTTGGGCATTATATTGGTAATACTACCTTTTTAATGCAGTAACCCTATCTTTAAAAAATAATGACCTGAAGAGTGGGTATAATTTTTTCTAGCGATTTCATTGGCTGATTACGATATCACGATAAATTTGTGTATTATATCATAGTGAACAACGAATGCTCAAAATCGCAAACACAGTTTTGTTTCTTTTAAAAAAGGGAGCAAGGAAAGAAAATAAGTACGCACGCTAAGCCTGTCAATGCTAGTACTATAAGATTTTATAACCTGATCATTATAAATTAATAAAACTTTCGTGACGGCAAAATTGAATAATTATCCCGATAAAGTTAATATGCTAAACGTTGTGCAGAGCAAATTTTACATTATTCATTGTGGTTTCTAAAATAAGTGAAAACAAGACATTAATTTATACTTACCAGTCGGAAATAGTGTTGGTACACGAAAATACTCTTTGTAACAAGGCTAAAGATCGGATTCCTCCACTAACAAGGCATCCAAAATAAAATTAATCACTTTAAATCTCGAATTTCAAAGAAACCGAGTAAGCCCATCATTGAAAGAAACTCCTTGAAAACGTGTGTTCAGAAGTCCAGAAATAGCGTTTGGCCTTATCTCAAAACTCCCGTACACGCACACACACACTCTCTCTTTTTCTCTTTCTTTCACTTCTCTTTCTTTCCTTCTCGAGATTTCTCCAACACTCGAATTCTTGCCTCCAGCATGTCCGCCGAGGTCTTTTACCCGAATCATTAAGCGAAAGGTCAAAGAAATTCGTGCTATCGATCGCTTTGCCACGCAATAGGGTGCGAGGCCGCCCATGCCGTCTCGTATAAGCGCAACTAGGGGCCTCTCGAGCTTTTTTCGTCGGCGTTCCTTTTGCGATCCCCATCGACCGGGCGTTTGATAAATTCCAATTTCGCCCTTTGCGTCTGCAATTTCGGTAATGCCGAGTTTGCGGCTGTAGGAGACGAGATCGCAGAAAGAAAAGTCGGCTAATGGGAGGTTCCAGTGGTCATTTGTTTGAGTACGTACAAGATTAATCTCTAGCGTTTGTCATGTGATGTGAAGAATTCACGGATAACTTTCTCGTATATCAATGTTCTTACTTATTTTATCAGAAACTTGATTATATAAAACGTTAGAATCATTACAAATGTTAAAAGAATAAGTTGAATCATATCACTAACACATAATACGTTTAACGAACTAAATGTAAGTCAAATAAGAAAAGATTTATTAGATAATTTTAGTATAAATAAAATTTATTGATTTATATGCGAAAGAAAAATGTCTTCCACCTAAAAATAACAGACAGATAGCTAAATATTCATACGGGTACGTTGGTAATTTGTGATTTGCTCGTTTAAATTCAGCTAGAACTCCATTCATCAGCATTATGTTTCTCGGGACTTTCTTAATTTAGACTAGTCTCCTTGGTAACTCGCATTATTCCGAGTAACTGGAAATGAAGAGGAACAAATTCAGCGTTTCGCATGAGCTACAGGATTCTTTGAACTTTTAATCAAGTTTTGATTGTGTAAAATTCATTGGTTTAAAATTATATTTTTTGACAATAAACGTTATGAGGCATTTACAATTTCTATCAAAAAGTAGTTTGCAGCAGAAATATTTAAATTGCAAAGGTAATATATTAGTCATTTATTTTGTAGATTCAGTCCCAAGTAAGCTTGATTTTTGTTGAACGTAAATATCAGTTAATATTAAGTACAATTTTCGATAACACTAATATATTTTATATGTTATCTGATGAGGATGGTGATATATAATTTTATTTCAATACCAAAGTAATGACATCCCGATAAAATAACTCAGGTTTGCATTGTAACTACGAAAATCCTACAAAGCCTATATCTACGATCCTCAGTTAATTGCTATGAAATGAAAACTGTCTACATAGATATTGGTTTTACAATAATTTCATTTTTTAATATACTTTGAGGGGTTCTTTGCATTTCCTCAGCTTGCTGGTTTAATTTTTACGTATTCATATCACCGGGCAACGTGTATCAAAAGAGCTGATTTCAAAACACGCAAAATAATAATCCAAAAGATGTACGTACAAACCAAATTATTGTTTATTCCGAGAAGTATTTACTTTCGGTTCTTATAATAAAGAAGTTTAATAAAATCAGGAAAAATATGATTACAGTTTCTAGTAAAATAAGTTGCTGTAGGGGTTTTGTAGGCTTTTAAAGTTTAAAGATAAGTTAAAGTACTAAGCTTACGAAGCTGCTCACGTAAATGTGTGAACTTCTCTCTGCCATCTTTAACCTGTAGCGACTCGAAATTTAGGAAAAATCGAGGCACTACATCTAGACAACATAGTTCACGGCGCCGAGAGAGCACAAAGGCATCTCGCGCTGAGCGCGCAGGCGTCTTATCAAGGCAACAATTAAGTGAGTGCGTCTACTGAATGCCAGAAATAATTAATAAAGTTTAAGGAATTCGGTTCAAAGCCGAAGTCTCCCAAAGAGCTTTCAAGTTATCTCTCCCGTGCGAGCGTGCGAGCGCTTGCTCCTCTCTCGTCCGCCCGACGCGTTTCCAACTCGTAAACAGTTTAATACAACCGCAAACGCATGTACAAAGACACAAAGTGCAGAACTCAAAGTTCGCAATAACCACGAACGAATGCAATCAGGGTCGAGCTTGCACGACGGTGCACAGCAATATATAGTCGTTCTCTTCTCGACGCGGATTAGGTGCTTACTTGAACTACATAGATGGTAGAAGTGATATAGAAGTTGGGAGTGGTAATAAAATAGGAAAGAAGAATTTCTCTAGCTTAAACCGCACACATTTGTGCGTATTTTTAAGCAAAAGGAAGCATATGAAAATAAATTAATCTTCGAACAAAACTTTGAATAGATAGTTTTATGGATTGGTTTGTGTAAAATTACGGTAATTATTTTAATTTAGGGGATATTTCCTTTTTATTTTTAAGAGTGAGAGTTAGGATAAGGAAACGCAAAAACAAAAATACTGACGTGGCAACGACACTTATTATCAGAAAATTTATTTTCTTCCAAACGGGAAATTACTTATCTAAGAGAACTTAGAGTTGATTAAGGCAACTTTTGACCACCTGTGACCCTCGTCCAAAACCAATTATTAAAGTGTGCGCAATGCTAGGGATGGAACGCATGCCGTTGCATAAGCGTGAGTAGGATGTGATGTTCTGGGCTTCTGGGGCGAGATTTTTATCTTGCTTGAAAAGGATCCATTGCATGTTAATTACTTTTGGATGTACACCAATTTATCTGTACATCATTTTGATGTCGGTTGTGCATACGATGGGATACGTTCTCCATCGTAATATAAGGGTCATCAGATCCTTTTGGATAGTCGGACGTACATGAAGCGCTCTATTTAGGGAAAAACCATAGCAAATTTTTATAAATGCATTGAAAATCAATGAGGTGAATAAGTCACGATATTGCTCTCACTCATCAAAACATTCAGACAAGGAAGTTAGCTGAATTTTCGGTAGACGAGCTGAAGATGCTTGTAACGGATCTCGTTCAAACTGGTAACTTTCAATTGTTTCTCGTAGAGATGATATCAAGTCCAGACTCAATCTTCGACGAAAAACCTAGTTCTGCGATGACACCAATACCAGTGAATTGACTTCCAATAATTGCAAATTGTGCCTTTTGAACTAACCTTGAAGTCCACAAATTAGATTATTAAGGAATTTAATAGCAATACATTTTTATTAATAATATATAATGATTTATTATTGATTTCGAATCATTACTTAACCCTTCACTAATTTCTGTGAAATAGAAATAATATAATCTTTAAAATCAATGTTAAACTACGTATACTATTTGAAATATTATTATTTAAATCTTATTTTTTTATTTAAAATTTTACGAATCATAGTTGTTACCCTCCATTCTTCAAATTATTTGAAAATCTTCCCTACTTAAAAATCGATTTAAAATAACAATAAGTAGAATATAAACAATCGTATAACAACTCTAAAATATCTTTAAACTTATTCATTTCAATAAGATTCCAACGATATCATCTAACCAATACCATAAAGTGATGCAAACTAAATTCCAAATGAAAAAGTTTCAAATATTTCTCCATCCAAAGTAACGATATCAATAAAGCACATTTCAAAGCGTATACGCAATTTTCTAAACGTTTCGTGCGTTTCACTTTAAAATGAGCGAGAGCGAGAGAGAGGGCAGCGAGCCTCCACACACCTTATACTCATCTCCATGTAGCAGAATCAGAGGGTGGCGGGCTCGCGCATGCATACATACATACATAAGGGGTCGTCCTCGTCGCCGTCGTCGTCGCCGACGCGGGCGAGGGAGGAGAGTATACAGGGAGGGGGTCGGGAGATAGAAAGTGAAATTCAAGAGCAGACGACGCCGAGGACGACGAGGCTGCGTGCTCCCCTCCATACGCGCGGGCGAGAGGAGAATGAGAGAGAGAGATGCCCTTGAACAGGATGGCGCAGTATCGATCCTACCGCGGCGCACAAGTATAACCCTTCTTCCCCCGAAAATTTTACATCCCTCGCTCTCCTCTCTTGCCGCCATCCACCCGTACATCACGCCCCGGTGATTTTGCACGCGCGCCATTTTACACTCGATAAAGCGTTTTTACGTCTGCCACCCCCCTCGTGCCTATTTATATATACATACAGATACATGTACAGTCCCGTGTATGTATACATATATATATGAGGAAATCTCAAAAAAAGTAGCTCTTATCGGG
>UXGD01007906.1:0-10260 GCA_900474315.1 Torymus auratus | reverse complement strand
TATTAGAACTTGCGATTCCATGAGCATTATACTATTGAATTTCTCTGGCGATGTCATCTACATAAATAAAACATAAATAAATTACGAATAAAAGGAAGAATCCTGAAATTGAATAGACTTATTTATACACATAAATTAATATAGTTCGTTTCATAGTTAGTTAAATAAATAAATTTTATATAGAAAGTTAAGAATAACATATGTTTAAAAATTCATTCATGATAGTTAACGCATAGACAGATATAAATGTCATGATTTTTCGATTTTTGTGAAACTCACATTGTTACGATTTGTCTTAATTTTTCCTTCGAAAGTGACAGAATTTCAATATTCTATCGTAACACTACAGTTTTCTAGCATTATTGTTATTATATTAGTGATTCAGGTTGGCAAATAAGTTTGGCAATATAATTTTTCCGTAATTAATTTATAATTAATTATATAATTAGTTTGAAATAATTTACATGTGTTAACTAACGGCCCAATCGTTGCTTCTTGAGTTGAACATAAGTATAGAAAAAAATCTTTACATTTAAATAATAAATTCAATATAAAAACGTATTTTACAGTGTAAATGTTTAAAGATATCTATCACCTATTACTTCAATCTATTCCGATCCGCCATAACGTTAAACACCTCATTATCACGTCGGGATAGGAGTAACCGAACGCCTTGAATTCTTCTGTATGAATGAGTTCTTGGATGTGCGCGGCAACGAACACAACGGCCTTGGACTTGAGCTTATCGGCCTTATAGCGCTCGGCGAGACTGAGAACAGCCACCGCGTTATCGACGCTGAGGCTTCTACACACGCTTTCCTCGCACAGCGCCTGCAGGCCGTCGATTTTGTAGGTAGTAGCCACTCTCAATAGTTCGTTCGATATCGACTCGAGATTTCGTACCTTTCCGGTATAAATATAGCGCAGCGCCTCCTTCATGACACTTGGGTCGACATCGATCGCCTGCACCACGAAATCTTTTGCCTTGTTGATGAATAGCGTTGAGAAAACAGAGCTTCGGGCAGAGAGAATGGCCTTGTGCACGTTGAACTGTTGACTTCGAACTACGAGAACGGCGTCGCTGTAGATTCCGCTTTCCAGTAGAGGCTCGAGGTCGAAAAACTGGTCTTCTAGGTCGCTTTTGCCACGTATATTACAATTGATGTTTTTTGTTGCCGCGTAAAAGCTGATCTCGGTGAATATGTGAATTCTGTCGTCCGTCATGATACCGTTTTTCTTGTCCAAAATATAAGCTTTCTCGATAAATTCAGTTTTGCCATAATTGTAGCCTCGTTGGAATGGAGCTTCTTCAGTGAGTGTGTTTTGTTTATTATGAGAGGTGTTCAAGAGCGAAATATTGTAGGATACGTCGAGAGAAGGCAAAGGACCCGCGTACGCCAGGTATATTGCGATGCAGTCGGGATAACCGATACGTCCATTGGGAAAAATTGTTAACTTCCATTTGAACGTGTTATTCTTTGGGGATGAGAATATAGGCGATTCAAAGGACTCTCCGGGTTTCTTACTGTATACACTAAAGTTGTCTATCGTCCACGTGTAATTTAAGTTTATTTTTTCCAACTGCGTTACAGTCCAATCACTTATAGTGGGCGACTTTTCTTCTCCCAGTGTTGAATTCGGCACTACCATCACGAAAAACAAGAAGATTATTCTGATACACCATTTTTGACAACACTGTTCCTTCACCATGTTCGTTTTTCTTGGACTTCAATGTCTATTTAGGATTTATGTTAATAATTTGACAAATCGATACAACTTGGTTTTATGACCACTCTACTCGTCTGCACGTTCGTTTCTCGTTTACACAGAATTCGCGTAGTTTCTCTTATATATTATACGCAGCTTCTCATAATCACCAAAAATATTTATGTTTTTTAAATAAAACGATATCGGGGTTTCTCCACGAGTATGGGTTTGTCTCTGTGATAGCTTCTTATATACTACTCATTAACTTGTCATGAAGGTTATTGATATAAAAATGACGTAAGTTCGGCGTCAGAGAGCATGAGAAGAATAAAAGTTAGAATAAAGAAAAGGTGATAATAAACATGTGTTAAAAAGAACAATTAAAGTTAAACAAATATTTCGAATAAATGGTAGAGTAGCTGTTATTTAATTACTAGTAATTAAATAAGATTAAAGAAAATTACTAGTAATTAATTACTAGTAATTAAATAAGACAAATAAATATTAAAAAAAAAAATACGATAAAAAAAATATATGAAGTGTTATTTACCCCCCCTGTTGCCTGAGCGGCGCGATCGGCCGCACTTATTGGGAGGGTACAATTTATAAAATTTTGGAGGGATTTTAATGTTTTCGAACGAGAAACTATAGAACTCGGATAATTTCGATCGAAATTCATTTATAAGTTCGTTTGATTATAAATGATTCATCGTTCCTTGTTCTTCAGAGATTAACTTTGTAGTGATGTTTAGAGCAACAGATTATTATAAAGAAACATACAAGGAAATTTACTATAATCCTAGTAATGGAAAATGACCAAAATTATCTAAAAGTATCTCTTTTTAAGACTAAACGAAAAATCCTCAAAATTTAATTTCCATCGCGGTTATACAGTATCATGCGCATAATTTTCACCTATATCTAATAATTTCCTATTATAAAACTTAGATAACACTTTAGAATCATGAGATATGTAGGAAAATTTTTCTCCTAACTCAAAAAAGTGATGAGCGGAAAGTGAAACCGAAATAAGACGTTTGTGATTGCCTAAGTCCGATAAAAATAAACTTGTGATTGGTTGACGCTGACGTGACTGAAGCAAGGCTGTTGTGCTTAAGAATTTAGCTCATTGGCTAACGCTAAACTGTGTATAAACGACCTGTGTCGTAGTTTTCTGTAGAAAATGGTACCGTGTTTTGCGACGGTGGCATATATATACTGTTTCATTGTTGTGAAATTTTCTCTTTAAAAAAGTGATGACCGAGTAAAAATGATAAGATCAAAACAAATGAATTAGTCCCTTTAATAAATTAAACAATAATAGTGAGTTTTTACTGCATTCTGAGTACTACTGCCAATTTTCTTTTTGTCAGAGTGATATAGGTACTTAATCTTATCATTCCCACATTTAATGTATTATTCCTCGTTTGCCATTTCAAGTCAAATTTATTTTAATGTTTCAAAATGCTACCAATACCAATAATTTTAATTGTCTTTTTTTAGCTGGAGGAGTCATTGAAGATGGGGAAGACTTGGACCCAAACGTTCAAGATTATTCCAATGAGGACTACAATGACGTCTTCGACACTCCTTCAAATGGGTAAATGAATACAATTCAAAACCTAACATACACGATCTACCTTTTCCACATGTCTTGCAAAAACTGTCTATTCACATGTCACATAATTACACTTAACAACACAATCTCGGAAATATATACATTTCACAACGACTAAAGTTCCCTATCTAAACAAATATAATTCACTTGCACCACGCGATTAAGAAATCTCTTAGAATGTCGTTTCAAGCCAAATTCCCCGAACAGTAGGAAGACTCGTCGGCGCCAACGCGTATCGCATTACATTCGAGTCAATAATTGCTCCGTTACGACGAATGAAAGATGGGCCGCGTGTCTATTTAGGACAGCGCCCTGAGCAATTAATGTGCCTAATGAGCATTTTGTTCCTTGAGCCGATTGGAGGAACAAATGTACAAAACCCACGACGATTGCTCGCATTATATTATTATATACATAGCCTTAAGGATTCGAGGAAATGAAATTTACCTCGATTCGCTTTCTTAAACGGCAGAGGCTCTTCTTTCGCTTTTAAATGAGACACGACGACGATGAGCTCGGCAGTCCATTGAAAGGTAGAAAAAGACGGAATGCGCGAGGCAGGAGGCAATTAACAAGTATTAAGGTTTTTATGAATAAGTTATTGAATTTGCCTGCACTTTAATGTATTCCGTTGCAGCGTTTGTATGATTTATAATCCAATTGAAGTAAAAGGATTCGGTGAAAAGGTCACTTAAGTTGTAAAGATAAATTGAAAATTTTTAACGAAAATAATTATTCATTTCAAAGGTATTATATTTAAATGTTTAATTTTAGATATATTTTAAAATAGATTCAATCGAATCAAATTAAATTCGAGTTAAGTTCGTCAATTTTCCAACTACATTAGAGAACTATTTCGCGAAAATGGGCTACTGCGTGAAAGCATCCATTAAAGCACTTATCTATGAAATGTATTATTTATAAAATGAAATATTGAAATCGATGGAATGATACATTTATTATTTCCTTTATAAATTTGAAAACGCCAAATATAGTTTTAGATGAAAAGTAAATTTATCCTACGTAGATTATTTTAATATTTTCAAAAATGAATTTATACATAAAAGTATACGCCTGAACTGAAGACCACGTCTATATAATAATACAAATGCACTAAAAACCTAAAATAAAATAGGAGATATCGTCACAATCCCATCAATTCCATTGATCCGTGCAATCATTCGCAAGCATCGAATAACCCATGAATCTCTTGGACACGGCATTAATTCTTTGAGCAATCACTTACAAAATTTATCACGAAAGTCAATATTACATTCGGCAGAATAATTCTCACCTCTAGATCTCGAAGACTAAGGCCTCACCTCCCCATCATGTAGACGCGCAAAGATAAACGCCTCGGCGAAGTCATCCCCTTCCTCCCTTCGGAACACGTTGCAGCGACGGCGACGCGCGCCGCCTTGACAGAGGGACAATTAGTTTATTCTGGAATTCAGCTGAGAGCTCGGGGATATTGAATATTGGCCCGCTGCGACTCTCTCCTCGGCGAGACGCTCAAATTGACGCGTCGAGTCGCCCCTCGGATAGTTACGGTCGCTATAACGCCAATGAAGAACCCCTACCACGTCATATCACCGTGACGACGGCATTTTACGAATTCTCGAAAATTAAGGAGAAGCGAACGAACAAAGTTTCGGCATTCTCTTGTCGCACTATACCCCTTTCTTTCGCGTTATCGTCTCGGGGTCCAGTGTCTCCTTGCGAGCCCGGATTTCTTTGTATACTGGATCGAGAGGGTGTCCGCTTTTATTTTTGATACGATGAGAGAAGGGTTTGATGTCTTATTATTGCGGGATTCTTTTGTCGGGGAATTCGGGTGTTGTGTTTCTCAGGCGTCGTGAATTTTTCATTGATCTTTATTGAAATTTTTTTAGCATAATACGCTTGTCTTGAGAAAATTCAAGCTGGATATGCATGAATATTATATGTGGAATATTCTCATGAAGCGCTTTACATGGAAAATATGTTATACCAAAATGTAAAGAATCCTATTATTCTACGCTATTTTATTAACATAATTAGACGATATGCAGATTAACTTCATTTAGAATTCATGAAAGTATAATAATGTATTCCGAAAATAATATAGACCGTATGTACATACATTTTGAGCGAATATCTTAGGGAAATTTTTTTCCAGTCTTAACATTTTCGCTATCTAAAAAAGTACGTTGGGTTCATACACTCTTATTTCACACGTCGCGTTAAACGGAATATATAATTTCAAAATAACTCGCCGTTTTAATACACTCCTCTCCAGATTACAAAAAACCACGCAGCCCTCATTCTCGCTCATCTAGCCGCATCCCCTAACCCTTAATAAATTTCCCGGTAAATTTTTCAAGCTCGGCAAATTAGCTTTTATCCTGCGCGCGCGGCCACCACACAGCGTATGCATAAATTTAATCTGCCCTGTAAAATCTCTATAACGACCGGGCGGTATATACTCCCCCGATAAAACCCGCACACGCATTCGCTGTGTACAGCGGGAACGGGAAATAGATAGAGCGACACTCTGAGCGCCGCGGGGCTTAATAAGGAAGCAGCATGATTGGTTCGATTCGAAAGCTAATAATGCTACTTCCCGCGAGCACTCGTTCCCTGCTTATCTGTCCTCTTTCATCCCACGCGCGCCCCGCGCGCTTTTTTTCTCCCTTTGTTTATTTTTCTCCACCGTGGGTTATGTAGCCGCCGTGTCTCCACTTTCCTCATTTCGCTATCAACCCTGTGCGGATTTTTTTTTTCTCTGTCGCGGTTCGCAAGGGTGTCTACGGTCTACTGTTTCGCAATATCTCGGCGGTGTCTTTCTTAATTTTATTTTTACCGTGTATAAGAGTCCGCAAGCCAGTGGCTGTCCTTGTTTGCGGTAGGTTTCTCGATTTAACCTCTTTGGTATAAGCTGTATCAGGGTTCTTTATGATATTTCTGGTTATGTATTTTTATTATGAAGGTTTTATTAGGAATCGAGCAAATCGATGGATCAATCGAAATTTGATATTCGAAATTCGCGTTTTCCTTTTTCATTATATATACAGCTAATATTGTCAGCCCTGTAAAATGTTTCCAAAAATATTTTCAGAGATGTAACAGTACGCAATCGAGTATAATTCAGCGTTCGTATACGTATATCCCTATAGAGATCAAAATGTTTTTCACTTCTCGGATCTTTGTGTCATTGGGATCATGATTTTATGTAAATTATTATCATTCCAAAATTATTTTGTCATTACACTGCAATCCCATTTTTGCGAGCATTCGAAACCTGTATTTAATTTAATATTTATTCTTCATGCCAGAATAAATTTTGATACAATTAGGGCCAAATCGAATGCTTATACCTCACTGGGTATGACTCATGGGAATTCATAAAAAAGAACAATAATTCTGAATGATTCTAAATATATATTTTTTGTAAATATGATTAGTATTATAGTAAATAATTTCTTTGTATAACATTTTTATACATAATATTTAAAATCACATAAATAAACATTTCTGTAATTAAATTTCTCGAATCGTAAAGCGTCACCTTGCTCACAGGCAAATATATCTCAAATTAAAATGCGCTCAAATTAATTACCGCTTCTTTTTCAACACCCATTCGTCGCTAAAAAATTTCCACCAACACTCCAATTCTCCTCTACACCTATACCCTGTCGCACACTCATTCCCTCTATCTCTTTCATTATATTCCCTTCTCGGAATCCTCCCACTCTTTCATCCCGGGACCCATTACTCGGTGGCGTGATTAAAATTGAATTTTTTCGTTGCTCCCGCTCACTATAGAAAGCTAATTTAACCGAAACGAGAGACGCGGAGAATGAAGTGGAGGAGGAGGAGAGCGACGGGAATGGAGAACCAAACCGATCGAATCCCGTGTACCGCGTTCTCTTACATGTACGTATATACGCAGCGTTCCTCTCGCTCTCGCTCACTCATATTACGATAAACATGTAGGTATGCGCAACGCGTGTATATATATAGCGATCGCGCTGCGCATACGCGAGACTTGTAATTGTACAAGCGCGCATGCGAATAAACGTTAAAATTCACGTTCGATTGGAGATCGCGATGCGAGGAATTTTAAAATTCAACTCGCTGGAGTTATTCGCTCTCGTAATGCTGCGCGCGTAGTAGATTCGCGTTATTATCTGCGGTCGGCAGCGTCCGCGACTTTTCATGCGAACTCGATTGTTATATAATTGTGGTCGTAAATTACATTTTCCCCAGAAATATTATTAAACACATTTACTTGTGGTATATATGGATCAAAAATGAAATTTTTAAAGTATTTCGCGCATTGCTACAAATTTTCAATATAAATTCGTGTTCCCCGAACACACATATATATTATTTTGAAACGACTTTTGAAACGTAATATTCCGGAACAAAAATTATTACCGTTTGTAACAGAATATCTACTGCGAAATATACGAAAAAGAACACAAGCAATTTCCCTCGACCGCGCGGAGAAATTATCACCTCCTTTCTTCGCCGCTCATCCCCTCGATAATTAAAACCGTCAACGCTCTCGAATTACTCCGACGCGTCAAACACCTCGCTCGGTGCAAATAAAAAAAACCAGCGGCTAACAATCGCGTCCCGGCGGTCGCCGCACGGAAACGCAATTATCGCGCGCGCAACGCTATCACGTCGGCCCGTCAAAGCACGCGGGGCTTCGTAATAACTCGTCGCGCTCGGCAGTACCTCAGAATGGAAAATCGAGCGATCATCCTGTGATGGCGAGGCGCGTCCGCGTCCGTCATCGCTGTGATGCTTGCGCGAGCGCTCGATTGTCAGGGTTCACTGGCGTTCTATAATAGGGGGAGGATATTGCGGGTGTTAGATTATTGATGATTTTGAGGCATGATATTGATATGGGTATAGTGTCGTCTGATGCAGGATGAGTTAATAGAAATTTTTTTATTATTTTAGCGGAGATCAATGAAATTTTATAATCTTTTATTTTACAGTTATTATGAATATTATGCAGATTGTTTTAATGAATTTATAATTGAAATTTATATATTCTACTGTCAATTCTTGACATGATTATTTTAAGAAAACGTGTATTTTATTAAAGTACTGGTACAATTTTTTATTGGAAAACTCTTTTTATCATGTAAAATAATATGATAGAACTGTTGCTTATTTTGTTTCTATTTTCAATTTTTTTTTTTTTAATTTTATTTATCAAAGAATATAAAAAAAAAAACAGATTTCTTATCAGCTTTTATTTCAAATTCGCGAAGATCAATCCAAATACAAAAGCAAAAGTGCAACTGAAATTCCAATTAGAACCTCGTTATCATTTATTTTCAAACACGCTATGCGATAGAATTACTCAGCCAACGAAGGCCCACGACATTTACTCACATTTCATGGACATCAATAAGTCATTAGATTTTTTCGACAGATAGGTATATCGAACAAGATTTTCCATCTCTCCGTAGCACACAACTAGACATTTGAAACTACAGCAACCACTTTGATATAAAAGTTAGTTCAAACTTACGATACGTTGGGAGCAGGAATAAAATATGATTAACTACAAAGATGTTATTGTGTAGTTGATGCGTCGTTTCGTCAGGCTTTATTGGAAAAATACAACAATATAACATCGACACCCCTTACGAAGACTAGCACAACTCAGTTTTCTCTGTGTTAATCTCCATAAGCAAACGCGAGTTGTGCTAGTCTTCGTAAGGGGCGTCGACATTATGATAATACGCAGAGACAGATACATACTTGTGCAGAAACCACGATATCGTTTTATTTATAAAATATAGATATTTTTTATGTGATTATGAGAAAAGTATATATAAGAGAAACTCCGATGATTCTGTATAAACCAGAAACGAAAGTGCAGACGAGTAGAGTGGTCGTATTAAAACAAAGTTGTATTAATTTTTAAAATTATTAACATAAAACCAAACTAACATGAAGAAGGAACAGTATTGTCAAAGATTTTTCTTGTTTTTCGTGATGTTAATACCGAATTCAACACTGGGCCGAGAAAAACCGTACGCCATTGACAACTGGGGTGTAACGCAGATGAAAACAATAAGGTTAAATTACTTGTGGACGATTGATAACTTTAGTGCATATGATCTAAAACTTGGAGAGTTTGAATCGCCTATATTCTCGTCCTCAGAAAACAACATGTTCAAATGGAGATTAAGAATATATCTTAATACAAACTATAATGAATACACAGACTACGTCACATTATACTTGACATATGTTGAGGGCCCCTTGGATCAGCTTCAAGCAACGTACGAAATCTCGATCTTAAATACAAGTGGCAATAACGACAGCACTATAGAAGGTAAAAACACATTTCCAAAAAATGCATTCTCGGGGAGTGTACCACTCATTAAAAGAAGTGACCTTTTCAAAAAAGACAATGAATTTATCATGAATGACACGCTTAAGATGTTCGCTAAAGTGTCCTTTATAGAAATAATAAACATCTCTGGAGACTGCCATATACGTGGCGAGAAACTGTTTGAAAATCAGTTTTCCGATCAGCTTGAGCCCTTACTCGAAAGCGGTGACTACAGCGACGCCGTTCTCTTGGTCCGAAGTCAACAATTCCCCGTGCACAAAAATATTCTTTCCGCCAGAAGCTCTGTGTTCGCAGCGATATTTGTCAACGAGGTGAAAGATCCCGTGGTGCAGGTGATCGACGTCGACCCAGACGTCATGAAGGAGGCGCTGCGTTATATTTACACCGGCAGGGTGCAAAATCTCGAGGCGATATCAAATGAACTACTGAGAGTTGCAAGTAGCTACAAAATCGACGGCCTGCAGGCGCTGTGCGAGGAGAGTGTGTGTAGAAGTCTCAGCGTCGATAACGCGGTGGACGTTCTCAGCCTCGCCGAGCGCTCTAAGGCCGATAAGCTCAAGTCGAAGGC
>UXGD01007905.1:0-10262 GCA_900474315.1 Torymus auratus | reverse complement strand
TGAAAAAATAATTATATCTGACTGATTATACTAAATTCTATTTTTTTAGACTTTAACCCAGGCTTGCCCCCTTAAACTCTGCATTAAAAAGCTAGTGGCATTGTACGAAATTCCATGTATTTTATATGAAAATCGCCTTTTCTCGCACAAAATCACGTAATAGTCGTCGAGTTTCAGTATAATCTTGAATAGAAACCCAGAAAAATGTTGCCATGATTATTATATAAAATGATAAAAGTATCTTATACAAGTAAAATTCGCTAAATTTTATAATATTTCGTCGTAATAACTGTTATACATACAAAACTTCATTCTTCCTTTGTATACATACATACACAAACGCACTATACTTCTCTGTACCGTACTATATCACAATGAAATTACGTAAAAAAAGCTAATATCAGTACTACGCTCTCATAAAAATAAGGATCGCGCAGCGAAACGCAATATTTTATTCTTCGGCATAGGTAGCATATCATTTCATTCGACGTCCTTCCCGAGTCTTCTCTCTATGTTCTCTCCATTTGATCCACGACTCCTCCGCCGCATATATCTACACACCTATACACAAACAGCGGAGCGCGTTCCATACATCGCGCATCCCCGGAGTCATATATAAGAATATAGATGCGCCAAGTAACGAGATGAGAAGAGTTTCGCCATAGCCCCTCTCACTCTCTCGCCGCGTGATTGATGAACGTTGGCTCTCCTCCCGCGCGTAAACGCGTTCACACACACACACATGCACATCTATATTATACATACGTACCCCTGGTATATACGCGTATATATATATATATATATAACATTCATCCCGGGCCAGCACATGCAACTTTGATGGAGGGTTCGCGCTCTATCTCCTTCATTGTCGAGTGCCGCGCGCGTCTATCCAGCGTGCATGCGATATTATGCGGAACGGCTACTCTCCTCCGCCCCTCTCCCTTATACTTACTCTCGGGGAATTCGGTTTTTCCTCTATTATATACATTTTTTTGCGCGAGGCCGAGACGGGCGACCGTTTATGAATGGGGATGATGTACGGTCCGACGTTAAAGGAAGTGTGACGAGGGGACTCTGCTTCTCTCTGATGAGAGTTGTTTTCTCCTCTGCTATTATACCATAGGTGTTTATTGATTGACGGAGCTGTTGGAGGTGAGTTAATAAGTCTGAAAGGGTGTGTCGAAGATGTAAGGAGAGTTGATTGGATTTGAATAAGTGAGTAACATTTTTTTACACCAATGTAATAATGTAAAATCTCGAATGGCACGGTTCAATTACGTTATTGGCAATTTTAAAATACAGTTAGAATATTTGTTTTTTTTTTTACTTCTCGAATACGCTGATATAACTTTTCTAATGAAATGAGAATGAAAAATTTATAGACATGAGAAAAGGTACGAAGATCTTTGAAAAATTTAATTTTTATTAATTATTTGAAGGAACAATTTATTATAAATAATTCATTAGATAAAATTGAAAATTTGCAAAAATGTTTATGACACTGCTGCTGTTGAAACTGGTCTCTTAGCATCTGTAAAAATAAAGAATAGCTTTATTCAGATGTGAATTTATTATTGGAGAATGAGGTGCTTCGAAACAGCAAAATCACATAACCGCCTCAAGAAGCGATACTTACGTAACCGATACTTCTTTGTGCAGTCCAAAGTGCATTCAGTCTTTTCATCTCTTGAATCCGGTGCTAATAATGCAAAAAGATCAATTTTATTGATGTCTCATACAGAAATTTTTGTCACACAATACAGAAAATATTATTGAGCATTATAAAGGTAACGTTATAACTTATGCGGGCGTGCTTGCGCATAAGCTTGCGTAAGCGTGAGATCGTATACGACATCGCATGCATACGAAATACTTGAATTTACCTTTAAGTACGTTGCAATGTTGCTTAAGAAAACCTACTAATTTGTGATAGTAGAATATTCATATTTATTTATAAGTATTACTGAGTAATGGTATATAATATAATGTAATAGATTGAATGAAAATGTTATTTACATATTTTAAATTGAAAGGTACCTCTTCATTTCAATAAAATACTATTAAATATAGAGCTTCCACCCTAGACTACTAAATACATATTTTTTTAATTAATATATTGGCCTACATTTAAATAAAATTTTTATGTTACCTTTGACGCAATTCCTCACACAATCTCGAAACGATAAATTAATTTCTTGCATTTTAGAGCGGTTGCGGTTATTTGACTCTGATGCATAAATCTCTGAAAATATTTAAAATGATAAAAATATTATTAAAGTAGAAATTGAATAAAGTAGAATAGAAGTATTGTCAAACATTCCGTTTTATAGTAAATGCGCGAAATATATATACTACGATTGATAAACCAAGAATTTACTGCAGATGAAATTCGTACTATGGAGCACAATAAATTAACATATACCGTTTATGAAAAATGTAAAACCCATAAAAAGAACGAAGAACAATAGGTATGCTGATTTCATTTTTTATTTTCCCAAATACTTATGTAAAATCAGACCTGCTGTCACTTTAATATTACGCAGAGAACTGAATAGCAGATGTTTATTTACTATTTATGTATTCCAAACTTAGTATATACGTATATAATAACATGTATATGTCTAACTGTAATGTAAATCTAGAACGAAACTGTTTGTCGAATATCAAGATAATACACCGTCTGCGACACTTACATTTTGTTTGGTAGAATGACATATTTACTCTTGTAACTCGCCTCTCTTCAATTATTTTTAGTTTACAATAAACTTTTTTGTAAACCAAATTAAATTAAAAAATAAAAATAAAAAGAATTTCCCTCTAAATATTTGCTTTCGTGTAGATCAACTATTTTCCATTAAACAGAACACGCGTTTTATTTTATAGTAAAATTTGCAAATAATATAATTTATTTTCATAAATTCATATAATATAAGCGGCACTCTTGGATAAATGATTTTTCAAGATTCCAAAAACCGCTAAATGTTTGAAAAATATTGACAGTATGCTTCAGCGAAAATATACTATAATATAGCAAAATGAAATTTTATTCTGACTAAAAATATCTCTATGATAAACTTGGTAAATTAAATCTCTAATAAAGAGAGTATCTGAAATCCGAATCACAAATTTTGTTCAAACTTTGAGATACCGAAATATGAAGGGAGCCGCAATAGTAGACCCTAACGCTTTGGTAAACTGAAGTTATCGAAACTTTTAGCTATATTTTTAAAAAATACTGAAAAAATTATTTTTTTTTTTTATGACAATTATTCAATCTACAAAAGCCTTACACACAATTGTAAAAAAAAAATAAAATAAAATTAGAGAGCGCGAGTTTTCCGTTGTTTTTTAAGGAATAAAATTGAAAAATATCAACTCCTTCTAAAGTTATGATTATTCCAAGTTTGCGCAAGTGTGTTGATATTTTTCAATTATGAAAAATGCAACGAAAAGCTCGCGCTCTCTAGTTTTCTATTATATTTTTTATTTTAAAATTGTTTGTAAGGCTTTTCTAGACTGAATAATTAATCTAAAAATAAACAAAGCCTTTTTAGTATATCTATTATATATCTAAAAATGTCGATAACTTTAGTTAATCAAAGCGTTATAACGCTTCTTGGTCTAATATTGTGGCTTCCTTATAATATTTAAGCAACATCCGTCTACGGATGTAAGATACTCTCCTTGCATGAAGTATAATAGTACTCCTATATGTCTCAAAAAGGAATAATCATTTGATATTCTCAGCTATATACATGACCTACATCGCTAGTTAGTTCGTTGTAAAATCCATCCTGCAACGAAACTCTATTTCAGCATTCGACATAGAGAAACTTTGTACGCTCAAAACAGACACGTATTCTATACCTATATCAAAAAATAATAATAGCACCAACATTACCCCTTTACCAGGGCAATCAATCGACTACTTGTATCTTTTCAGCGACAAAGATGTACAAAGGCGAGCACCTGCACCTGCAGTCGGTGCAGCGACAGGAGATGGGCGCATACCTGTGCATCGCGTCGAACGGCGTGCCACCAAGCGTCAGCAAGCGATATTACGTAAATGTTCTTTGTGAGTTGACGAGCCGCCCGCACACAGCTCTGCGCAACGTTTTTTCACTCTCCTCCTCTTTCTCTCATTGTCGATGAGTGCGCTTATATCTCACACTGTGCTTATCGTATAGTTGTTGCTCGCCCGAAGGCTGCTGCTGCTTCTTCGGCCAATCTGCGTGCACCTAGCATGAGCGAGCTTCGTTCGCCTTGGGTTTTAATTAAATTAGATGACGCGCTGTGCTATAGGGGGGAAGGCAGGGGTTGGGATTCGCGAAATGCTTTATTTAGTTCTGGCGGGGCAGTCGTTATATTAAAAAGCTGGTTATATTATGGAAGAGCTATTTTAATTACGCCCGCAACGAGACTCCTTTCTAATTGGTCTACTTAAAGCAAAATTATTAAGGCTTTTCAAAGTATTAATGTATACAAACGTGTCTAAGAAAGCGATTAAAATATTTTATAAGCTTGGCTTCATTTGCCGCCCCTCTTATATATTATACATTTTTTATTCAATGATTTAAGTAATTACTCTCGGCTTTTTAATTGTCTGCATCGTTTTCGCATATAATTTTTAAATAAAAAATACAGTTAAAAATATCCACATTCTCTCGTTTGTCATCAAACCTATGTTTTATTTTGTTGCTTAATTTTCTTAGATTGAATAATTTTTAATAAAATTCAGCTAACTATATTTTTTGTCTCTCGTGTACTTATCAAAATTGTCTTTATAGTTAAACCGACCATCAAAATAAGGGAGCCAACGGTATATGGATCGGTCAATGACGACGTAACTTTGGAATGCTACGTGGAGTCTTCGCCAAAGTCACTCATAACCTGGTACACGGAAAACGGTAATACTACAAATATAGTAATATATTGTATTGTACACTCTTTCATTCTGGAGAACTGTGTCAAATGTATATAACATAAAAAAAAGTGAAGGTTCTTTCAATTTTGACAAACGATTACTGATCATAGGTGTAAAAGTGGCGTCAGACGAGAGGCATAAGATAACGGAAATTGCAGTAAACGATTATACCTATCAAATCAACTTGACGATACGGAGGCTACACCCGTCAGATTTTCGAGCATACACTTGTTTCACAGAAAACTCCTTTGGCAGGTCCAATGCTAATGTTCGTTTGCGAGGTACGTCAATTATATTTACAAACGTGTATGTTGGATTCATAAATAGCTGTTAAAATATTTAAACTTTCTACTATCAAACGAAAATAATATACTACTTTTACTTACATTTTCGCAAATATTTAGGCTCATAATCAAAGAAAGAATAATTATTTCAACGGTTAATTTAAACTGCACTTCACGTCAAATATAATTCAATATCCGTAAATATATTGCACCAACTTTGAAATCAAACGAAAGACTTTTATGTTAATATTTAACAAAAGTGCTATTCTCAGCGTTGTATAAAATGTAGTTATTTGAACACTTCACTTAAACTGTCCATTTTACCAAATATAAATAAATAGCCGTAAATGTGTCTGCACCAACTTTGAAATATATAATAAGACTATTTAAAAATTACATTTGAGTATTATTGCGGTGATGTTGGGAAAGTTTCACTAATGACTCAAAGAGATTTTAAATGATCGCGAGTTCATAAATCATAATCACAGAGATATCATTTAATTGTCGAAACATATATATAATTAACGAAACGTGTGGCTCTATATCAAGACAACACCGAATTGTAAAGAAATTATAAAAACACATTTAAAAATCCTGAAAAATCCTTTTTTTGTCTAAGTTGCAGTGATGCGATTTCTCATGAAAATGTTATTAACAATAATGGTAGATATAATCGAATCATTTATTTTTTGTATTGTAATTTTTTTTTATATAACTTAAAAGTTATATGCTAAGTATTTTAAGTTCTTTAAAGTTATATGCTAAAGTCATTTATTCTTAAAAGCGCTATATCAAAAACACCGAAATTTTTCCAACAAAAGATCAAGCTTTTTCCAATTAAGTAACACTTAAGTTGTAAATCTCATCAAAACCAAATTTTTCCTACTGAACATTTTTTTGTTATATTAATTTCTCGCAAATGAGTCGATTTTGGCAATTACACAATATAGACTTAACGTTTCATAAATGCGTTCCATAAATTAAGTTACAGATTTCATTAAAATGCCATATCCAGCATCATCATCGTCATACAAAGAATTGGCATCGAAATACTTGTAATATTTATAACAAAGGCCAAGCTTTATGAAGCCAAGCGAAGTATAAGAAGGGGACCCGACCCCCTATTTATAAAAGACACTATCCTAATGAAAATAATTATATGCATTTTTTACCCGTACAAAAACTAATATTTTTTCAATATATCATAGGTATAAATTTATGTATAAAAATCTGTATAAGAGACTTAAAAATCGCTTTATTGACTTCGTACTATACTTTTGCACCATTTGCATTGCAGAGCATTACGGCGCGAAAACGACGCTGGCCCCATACCCTCACGGTGGCCGAAAAAAGCTTATGACAGGCCACTCGTTCAACAAGCATCGCGGCGCTCACAACTCCCTCGAAGGTCTCGAAAAATCAGCGAGATTGGAGACCGCTTGGCACAACGACGACGACGAGGACGATTACGAACCGAAGCACATCGATGGCAAATATTCGTATCTTCCGGCGACACCAGGGGCTCACTATGGTTCCACCGAGTCGACTGCGACCCTGCGAGATCCTTCAGTCATCGGTTTACTTGCCGTTTGCGCGCTCGCACTCGGTTGAGGGAGTATCGAAATATGCTTTATCTATACACCAGAGTGAGAAAATTGGCTGAATTCGATTTTTATTGCAGTTGAATTGGCCTAGGTGATATATTCGATTAACAAATATGCTGATTATGTGATGTAGGAGCTGTGCACCAGTAAAGGAACAGATATATAAAAAACAATAAAAAATAATATAATTGTAGCCGTTCTCTCTGTATAGGTTCTTTTTATTTTTGAAAGCACATTTTACTAAATTTTAGACTATCTCTTTTATATCAATTAAGATATACGCGCATTATTTATAAAAGGTTTCAATTTTGGAAGATTATTAATATGCCAGTTACTGACAGTACCATATATGAATATGGCTATTATGTTACAGCTCACGCAGTTACTGTGCTCTATGCAGTAACTACCACATCTACCCTATACCTATATATTTATCACACTTGTTCCTTTTATCTTCCCTTATTCCTCGTACATATAGTTATAGTAACCTATGTTATTATTGAGCTTTATATCTGTTCCTTTTTTTGTGCAGCGCCTCGTAAAGTATTATTATAATATAATATACATAGTGATTTTTTTAAATGTCAGTAACAATTTCGAATAATATAGGTAGTTTTGTAACAAAAGCGGAATGAAAAATTGACGTGTGAGACCTTTCCGATAAACTCAATTGAAAATATATTAATATATACAGAACGGATATAATTTATTTAACAAAACAGCAAAAGAAACAACTGCTTTTTCTTCAAAAGTAATAAAACGATCTTCTGAAAATTGTTATTAGAGAACGCCGGGAATGAATTAACAAGCTGTAGAATTCATAATTATATATATACACTGTTTTTCCTCACAACAGCATGCACGAACTGCCGCTGAAAGATTCGTACCGAGTGTAAATTAACGTACGCACGTGCTCTTCGCCGCTGTAAATCACCAGCCTCGAATGCATTTTTATGAGCTTATTCTGAAAATAAGAGATCCTTAGTCGTAATTTAAATTCATGGCTCAAGCCGTAAACTTCGTAATAAGTTTTCACATACCAGTTTTCTTTATACCAGTTATACAGATGTGTATATATTTGCGCGCAAAGATTTAATGAAATGAGAGTTTTACATTATTATACTATTATGTCGTTGCATAAAAAAATTATATGTCTTTTAACGAATTTGTATAATTCATGAGTATTTCATGACATTCTCATGCCTTCCGAAACTTTATTGGTGATAAGAATATTCATGAGACTGTTGAAAGTGCAGTTTAGAAAGATTTAACGTCAAAGTAAATAATACTAGTTTAATTTGTAACAATAATATTTATTATCATTGGTATATAAGGATAAGCATATAAGTAGATTTACTAACTTTATGTTTGAATTAATTTTAACGAAGCCTTGCTTTTTCATACAGATAATTTCCAAGAATATAATTTAAATTTAAATAATTAGTATACTTGAAGGCTTTAATTTAAATGTTATTGTTTCATTTCAGTGTAATTAGGTTTAATTCGGGTGAGAGTAAGCTTGAGTAGCTTTTCCATGTATTTCTTCATATAAAATTATATAATTTTGTGCTTTCTTATTACTTTTATAAATAAATCATAATTTTCATACAGGTTTCATCAGCTACTCTGCTGAAAGACATTCTTTTCGTATTATCACCTATTTGGTATGCTTATAAAAATAGAATATTCGCACATGTAACAAACATACAAGATTATTGTTAAAAAAATATTATTAGTTACAATAATATAGATATATTTCGTAGAGAAAATTTTGAATCCCGTGGCGAACAACAAAAAAAAACTCCTACATAATTCTCAATTTTTCTCTACAAAATCTTTGATACCTGTTAAACGTGTAAAAACTAGATTTTTGCTTTTTTAAGTATATTATTAAATAAGTTAAAATAGGAAAAGAAATTTTTTTAATAATCCTCTTTTAAAAAAAGTGATGGATCTAATGAATAGTCAATCATGTAAATAAATTCAAATCGAGATTCAAATATTTGTACAACGGCGACGTTATTCGTTCTAACACAGCATTATGTACCCTAATATACCTACTGAATAGCTTTTGTTACTTTTTTAAATTTATTATCAACAAAATTGATTGGTAGTATAATAATTTACTTATACTAGTTTTGAATTATATATAAATCGAGAAATTAAAGTATAATTCTACGGAACATATTTACATTTGTAATTAATATTAACAACATTATATTGTAAACAAAATATGACAATAAACGTTGTTTATTTTCAAAATAATAATTTTTTATAAGAAAACGTTGTATGTAATTTTTTTTCGATTCTATTATGTACATATTATAAATAAACAATTTACTTATTTTAATTCATGGCACTACTCAATATTTATTAAGAAAATCAAGAGTCTAAAGTTTTTTTATATCATTCTACAACATCTGATAAGATAAATATGAATGTATATGGTATTAAACCAACACTACTATACTTTTATCTATGAAACTCAAGTTTTTCTACGGAATTCAAGAAAGGTATGAAAATATATTGCAGGAATGCAGCATAACATCTGACCTATAAGTTTGGTTTGATTGAAAAAGTTGATCCCCGATATAAATCGAATATTTCCTTGGCGAGTAGAATACTTTCAGCAATGTTATAAATTTCTTTTCACTCTATACTTGACGATTTGCATAATAATCCAATACGAAAAAGAGATGGACTTGAGATTGTCACCTCTAATGATTGTGATTGGTCGATTTAAAATGGACCTGTAAAATTTGATTGGGCCACGATACCGCACGCCAAGCGGGCATTGACACTTCTAGTAATTATAAAGTTAATAAATCTGTTTACTTGATTCTATTGACTTTTCTTGACTACATACTGCATAGTATAACGCATACAAATTAGAATGGTGCTTTTAACTTTATAATTATTCAATCTTAAGTTAATAGAAGTTTAATAAAAAAAAAAAACTTAATAAAATTTCTTGTCATTTGGATTCCAAGAAAAACTGATCTGAACTTTTATAAACGAATTTTTTTTAAAATTACTATTATTTGAGCGTATAATTTTTTATTTTCTTATTGTATTCTCACAGTTGGACATTTTCGATAATACTTACTGCAAAACAATACTTAGTATATTATGCACCTAGGGAGAAAAAAACACGAGATGTGAGCTGGCCAATTTTACTCCCATGAAGCGTATACTATTTTTCCTCACACCGAGGCCGAAAATACCACATTTACGTTTTTGCGCCGGGCGGGAATGTGGTACTTTCGATCCGGTGTGAGGAAAAATTTCGTAAATTAATAGTATTAAAATAAATTTGAAATTAGTATAAAATAATCATTGTATACAAAGTATAAAACTATAATTTTTTTAATGTTGTAATGTCATAAGAATTTTCACATACATAAACTCTCCTAGGCATACATTCTGAAACCGCACAAGCCAGTGCGAACC
>UXGD01007904.1:0-10263 GCA_900474315.1 Torymus auratus | reverse complement strand
TTCGTAAATATACCGTAATATACACGTATTATACACGTAACTTACACGTACGTATAAAACCGCCGTATTTTTCAGTTTACCCACCACTGGTAGCAATGTGGGACTATGGCTGCGTCTAAGGGAGTGTCTACATTAGGGGCGCGTCAAGATGCGCGTCCAAACGGCAGGTACCCGACCAATCACAGCTTGATTCCAGCGGATTAGATACTCTTTGGTTCTACTCGATTCCGCTCGAGTCAAGCTGTGATTGGTTGGGTATGCGCCGTTTGGAGTTGCTAGTGTAGACACTCTATAATACTGCTCTGCTCTTCTTTTAGCGCTTATTGGTCAATTCCATTCATGCTACTTTTTAATGGAATGAACCAATCAGTGTCAGGGACAGAGGAGCAGAGCAGAGCAGCTTATTGTAGAATCTCCGTAAAGCGAATAAAGCGGATGGCTTAGAGCATATACTACTGTAGTTATTTTTTTCTGCTCTAAGGCGGATGGCGATTATTTATCGAATTGAAGGTTTAATGCAAACTTCAGAGCGTTATCAAAAATATTATTGGTTGAAATATATAGAGCCAACTTCAGAGTAATGGCTCTTATTGGTGAGACATCTGCGCGCGATGCGGGCATTTAGAATTCTATAGAAATTGGTACCTACAAATTGAAACGTATGAAAATGTATGAAAACATAAGAAAATGTAAAAAAACGTACGAAAACTAACATTTCCGTAAGTTTTAATAAATTTTACTGTTTCATACAGTTTTATACATTTATTTACGGATTCGTACGAGTTTATATACTTTCATACTTTTTATTACGATTCGTAATTTTTTTGTGCATATAACAAATTTTTCCTGTCATAATAGTAAATGCTATTGGTACTTTGACTAAATATACCTAATCAGTGCAGAAATGCATACATCGCGGGAAATGCTTGGATAAAAACAGTTTTTCTACATTAAATTGTCAGTATTTGACATGTAACTTTTTTCAGTTCTAGCAAAATTATAAAGCTTTTGAAGTAGCGTAATTAAAGACCACTCTTTAGCACTCTGTGCTAAACCTAAAAAAACTCAGTTCTTCTACATTCATGACCCATGGTGAAAGAGAAACAAACCTACCGCCCTGCTGGCTTATAATACAGTAATAAAGTTACAATTATCAGTATCCTTCACTAAGTATGGTTCATGAATGATGTCATACCTATAAATGTTCGACGAGTTTTTTATAGGGTTGGCGGGTGGGCATTGAGTGCTAAGAGCATAGCCCAAATAGCAGGTTGTGGACAGTGTCTTATTATATTTTGAAATAAATAAGTTAAATATAAAGTATTTAAAAAATTCATTTTTATTTACTTTAATATAAATACATTTAATCTAATATTTATAATTATGATAAAAAATAGTTATCTAAAATTATGCATGATAAAGTGAATCTTAAAAAGAATCAATATTTGTGATATGTTCTACTATAAAGTAATTTTTATAGTGGAGCACTTTGTTGTACATAAAACGTTTCTCCTTCACCATTATTAACAATTGTAATGTATACTGGTTGCTGTTCTTCACCAGTTTCGTCACGCATTTCCTCAGTATCACCAGTTATTTCTTCTGCTTCTTCCATACTTTCTTCGGGATCTTCAACAAGAACTTCTTCAATATCCTCATTGTAAACCTCAATATCTTCTATCATTAATTCTTCTTCAATATTATCTTGATTTTGTTCTTCATAATATTTATTACTTTTGTCATTTCTTTTTGGGTCTAATAATCTAAGGTTTTGACTTATATACATGACTTTACCTGTGGGATCATCTTTTATTGAAGTTCTTTTGCTATACCTATCAGTTGTTGCAATTGATGTGCTTGGTAAATCTAAAATAGCAGCTGCTATTTTAGTTAGAAAAGAATTTTTGAAAAAGCCTTTCCACCAAGTTGATGGAGGCATTAAAGCAATTGACTTTTTTACAAAATTCACACTCCACACTCCTTTACCAGAATTGTAGTTAGCTAAATCAACAAGGATAGCATCTTCGGGCATCCCAAACTTTGCAGATAACTTACTTATAACTTCCGTTCCTTGAACAAACTCAGATGAACTAAGATGTTCACCTTTAAATAGAGGATTTAAAATATTTGCTGCAAAATGTATTGGTTGCAGAACTGCTGTGGACAATGTTTTAAATCTTTTTAAAATTTGATCAGATTCTTCCATTGATAAAAGTATAAGTGGCTCTTGAAATTCTGTTACAAAATGCTGTTCCAAATCAGCAAATACTTCAGGAACTTCACTAATTTTTGCATCTTCATCATCCAAATGTGATATCCATTTAATTATTGGTCTAATAAGTTTAGTATAGCTGTTTACTTTTATCCAAAATTCATCATCAGCAATCCATTCTTTTGTTACTTTACTAATATATTTGTCTGCTTTTGGAGAAAAAGCTAATATTTGTAAATTATCCTTATTTTCAAATAAGCTATCCAAACACATCAAAGAAGAATTCCATCGTTTTGTTCCTGGTAATTTGAGTGAAACTACATTTTGATTTTTTTCTGCAGCAGCTTTCTGAGCTTCATTCAATAATGCAGATAAGATGTGAGATTGTTTTATTTCTTTTACTACCATAGAAGCATTCTTTAACAGTACGTTTATTGATGGTAGCTCTGTTATATCTTTAAGTAGTCGATTTAAAGTTTGTGAAGAGCAGTTATAAAATGAAATATTATTATCTTCATATTTTTGTTGCAAAATCTCCCAAAGATTTTCACAGCCAGATACACTATCTAAACAAACTCCTAGAACTCTTTCAGCACCAACTTCATCAATAACTTCATTTATTTTTTCCATATATAAATTCTCATCTTCTACATTTGTTGATAAAGAAATTGACTTGTATAATACAGGATCTGGTGTATTTAACACAAAGTGAATGATTCCTTCATTTCTGGCATTTGATCTATAGCTACACTGTAAACCTATAGAGATAGCATCTCTGACTTTCTGATCAACGCACTTCTTAACATTTTCATATGTTGTTTCAAGAAGGGTTGTTGTAAGTTGTTGTTGAGTTGGTAATTGAAATGCTGGACTTAAGGTATTAAGTAATGTACGCCAATGCTCATTATCGATGATACTAACTGGTGCATTAGATGCATAAATTGCTTTTGCAAGGAGCTCTTCACAATACTTTTGTCTTTGTTTTGACATTCTATCAATAAGATTATTTTCAGTTACAGAATCATTATAATAAACATTATCAGAGGTCTGCATCATTGCACCATGATTTTCATCATCACTTATCATGTCTTCACTTTCTGAGTTACGCCTTTTTATAACTTTAAAATGTTCTCTTTTAAATTTTGTTTTTTCTGTGAGCGAATCTTTAATGGAACCAGGACAGCCTATACATTTTTGTAAATGCATGCTCATTCGTGTTGAATGTCTTGCATACACTTGTCCACAATATTTGCACTTAAAAGTTTGAAGTTTTTGATTTGGTTCCTTTGGTTGTAAAATAAAACTACTTTCTAATAGTTTCTTGGGTATTAATTTTCTAGATACTTTGTGCATGATATTTCCTTTAACATTCATTTCAAGAGATTCTTTTACTTCTTCTGGACAGTCTGAACATTTTCGTAAATGTAAACTCATTCTAGATGCATTGCGTGCATATTTTTGTTCACAATGTTTACACTTAAAAATGTCAAGTTTCTGGGTTCCATCTCGAGGCTGCAAAATAAAATTTTCTTCTAAAATTTTTTTTAAATTTCTCACTTGCCCCTTTCTGTTAAATCCATGTGATTCAAGAATTCCTTTGCCTTTAAATTTTTCTTGAAGCAATTCTCTCACTGTAGCTGGACAACCACTACATTTTAGTAAGTGAATGCTCATACGAGTAATGTGACGTGCATAAGTTTGACCACAGTATTTACATTTGTATATTTCAAGTTTTTGGTTTGCTTCCTTCGGCTGAAGTGTAAAACTACTTTCCAAAATTTTTTTCAACTTCATTTTTGTGAAATAGTCTAAACAATCTTAAAATCTTCACAATTGATATAGCAAATACAAATTGTATTTATACATAACCTAAACTTTTGTTTTTTCTCTTGACACTCATAAAGTGTTTCAATTGTTAATCAATTATCACCCACAAGTATTTTTGAAAGGAAAATTAAAAAGTAAACATTTCAACTTATCACTGCTTCGAAACAAATCGTAATTGAGGCCGTAGCAACACGTAAAAGTGACCATAGCTTGAAATGACCGTTGATTTACATCAGTTGACGCTTTGTGGTTGACGCCACATCAAAATGGCGAACGTCACAGCCACAATAGACTCGGTTCTCCTACGGCTCTCGTATACCTACGAATAAAACAGTTTTCAATCACCTCTGAAGTACGCAAATATAAGCTGCTTTAACGTGAGATTACTACGTACCTAAATCGCGTTACAATTTAGTTCTGAATGCACAAGACAGATCAATGTTAATGATTGAATTTTTATGTCACCGTCATCAGTAACACAAGGAATTCCTTCCAGCGTCATGGAAGTCATATAACTGATCACGTGACATGCAGAGAGCCAGCCGCACCGCGCACAGGGTGGTGGACTGGTGGCGCGCATCTCTTTTTACTTACTGCGCATGCTCCTTGACCTTCTTTCGTCAATTTGGAGACATTTGGAGATGTCGAGGCGGTAACGTTTTTAAATAATTATTCAGGTACTGTCTAATTCTTTAAAAATCAATTTATTATTTCTTTGAATCAATGTTTTTATTATTGTACTATAATACATATGTCGATTTCTACAAGGCATTACTCCTAACTGTGGTGCAAAAATGGCAAAATTTCAAACTTGAAGCACACCTCTAACAACTGTTTTTTCTTATTATATAGGTACTATACTGCATAAAAGCAGTGTTGAATATAGGAAATCGAAACAGTGTTTTTCAGAAAGCTGAAATTAATTTTTCTTATGAGAATTTAACATGGGAAAAATGGACGACAAGTGGTCAATGATGATTGACCAATAGCAAACTATGAAAGGTGACAACAAATATTCCACAAAAAAGCGATTAAAGTAGAAGAAAGGAGCTTTAATTTGAGAAGAGAATAAGAAAAATCGGCCAATTTGGCGCATTGTTAGGTGGATTTAAAAATCGTGAAAATGACCAAAAATGATTGAATTACGTGGATTTGGGGAAAATCGCTCATTTTTGGTCATTTTTCACGATTTTCAAATGCACTTAACTTTGTGCGAAATCAACTGATATTAACGATTCTTATACCAAATTAAACCTCTTTTCTTCTACTTTAATCGCTTTTATGTGGAATATTTGTTGTCACCTTTCATAGCTTCCCATTGGTCAATCATCAGTGACCACTTTTCGTCCATTTTTCCAATGTTACATTCCCATAAGAAAAATGAGAAGCAGCTTTCTGAAAAATACTACGCCGTTTTCCTATGTTCAATTATTTTCATGAAGTATTATACCTATATAATAAGAAGAAACAGTTATTAGAGGTGTGCTTCAAGTTTGAAATTTTGCCATTTTTGCACCACAGTTAGGGGCAATTCCTTGTAGAAATGGACATATATCACTGGTAAAAATTGCATAATTTTCTCTCGTTTATGTACGTACGTCAGTCAAAATAACTAGATAATAATGCTTTGGATAATGATCAATAAAGAAATTTTGTTAAGTATTTAATAGATCTTATTAGGAAGTTAAATGTATCAAACTTTTTATTTTTCCTTTCCAAGAAATTAAATTGTTAAAGTTATAAGATAGAGTTTTGTATACATATAGTTTAGAAGCAAAGTAACTACTTCTTTTTATCGCACGAGAAGCGGCATTGTAGCTCGCATAATAATAACAATAACACAGGCGCTCCTCTATATCGTCCAAGAGAAAATCCGCAATAACAATAACGATATAACCGCTCGGGCAAGAAAAAGGTCATCCTCGTAAAGGATAAAACTTTTTTCTCCCCCGCGTTCCCTCGCGCGCTTGCGCCGCTCTTTTATAATACTTTATATATACAGTATATAGGTATATACGGTCGGCGAGCGAAGTAGTTAGAAAGGCTCCGCCACCAGCCTTCTCTCATTTTCTCTCCCTTCTACGTCTCCGCTTGCTCGCGCGCCTCTCTCTTATTCCCTCTGAGCTCGCGTTCCCGCCCTTTCTCGCTTCTTTGCTACCCCTCGCTGAAGATGTCTGCCTTGTTCACGCATAACACGCCCGGCAAAAACTTTGTAATGAGCGGAACGAGTCGGGGGATGATGTTTGCAAATCATTAGTCCGTCGGTAAAAGCGCGCGCGAGTGCGCGGTAGAGGAGGAGAATTGAGGGCGAAACGGAGAAAGAGAGAGAAGGAGGAAAAGAGAGAGAGAGAGAGAGAGAGAGAGAGAGACAAGCAGACTTGAAGGGGAGGAAACATCTTGACGCGTGCACGCGTCGAGTCTCGTCTTGCTCTTGTATACTTGCCGGACGAGTACAAAGTAAATCGGGAATGTACTTAGTAATTAAAGTCTTGAAAAAAGACTAGAGAGAGGGAGGAAGTTTAGCGACACGCGAATGCCGACTGCAATTGCATGCCCTGGGTATAAAATTTTTGTAAACACTGAGGTCGCGTTGCTTTACGATGCTTGTACTTTTCTTGTAATGAGACGCAAACTACAAATTCGTACCCTTTTCTTAGCTTCTGTTTTCCAAAAAAATACTATAATACTGCTTTCATTTATAAAAATCTATAAAGATTATATGTACAGGTAAATTTATTGCAGTTATGATTTAATTTACTTAACTGATTGAAATATGCTAGTCTTCGTAGGGGTCATCGATAGTATTTTATTAAATCAGATATAAATGTCAAGGTTTTTAAAAATATGAACATGATATTATCTCTTCATTTTATAAGGTATGTTGAAAATATATAAAAAAAGAAATAAACAAAAAGAATAACTTTTATACATATGACTAAGTAAAGGTTTAAAAATAGAATCCGAACTATTGCCGAATATTAACTTAAATAATCTAAAGCTATCACATAAACTCACTTTTCTAGATGAGCGAGAAAAAGTGGCAGTAATTTGCGGTTGGCGACATGGTTTAGCGAGAGGTTTAAAAGGTTAAGATTCGCCAAAGCAAGAGAGACAGAGAGAGAGAGAGTGTGAGAGAGAGAAAAAGAGAGATCGAGTGAGAAAGAGAGAGACAGAGAGAGAGAGAGAGAGAGAGAGAGAGAGAGAGAGAGAGAGAGAGAGAGAGAGAAGATATCGTGTCTGGCTGGGGAGGGTCCAATTAAGGCCTTCCGGGTATTGGGATTTCGGAATCGGAGCATCGGTGGGGATTTTCGGTGAACATCCAGCATATCTTCTCTATCGAGATGAGGAGAGAAATCACCGCGTACTGTTTTGTGCACCCATAGTCTCCAGGATATTGGAAACTCCAATATGTGGTGGCAGCTAGAACTGTCAGAACATGTCCTAATGATGCCTCGAAATTGCCTCATTTCTTTTTGTCTTCGTTTCAAATGCCCGTTTTTAGGCCTTTTTAAAATCCAATATTCAATAATAGTGTATTCACGCCAATACTTGTTTATAAAATTGAATCCTTTCTTTGGTTTGGTTTATAAAAATTTTTACTACAGGTAAATTTTAGTTTATATTTTTAATAAAATATATATTTTTAATAACTTTAAATTCATTTTTAATACAATTTTAAACAATGTGTTATTTGAACACATACATAATATTTTTAAATAAAAATGAAAATGATGAGGTAAAAAACGTAAAGATTTTCAGAAGCAATATGTTATCGATTAGTTTTGCCCAGTTTCTACAACCGAGGTTCGGAGAGTAGAAAAAAGAAAGGGTTCTCTCTCTCTCTCTATCTCTCTCCCCCTCCCTCCTTCTCATGGGACGTATGAGGGTATAAGCGAAAAGGACATTCTGAGTGATTGTGGTTGCGGCAATCTTGACACATCCGGAAATCCTCGTCTACATTCTATGTAAGCATTTATTTAAAAACAGAACAATTATTTTGCACGCCCAAGCAGTAATCAACGTTGTGCTCTAATTTGTCTCTTTGCGCACTCTATTATCAACACATAATAATTCGATTACTTATATTTTACTCCTATTGTTCCGCAACAATAAATAGTATTCCAAAGTAGATTTTTCACCCAATTGAAGTTCGCACCACTTCAAAAGTCACAAATTTAAAAATAGCATTGATTATTAAAAAAACAGATATATAGTTTATTTATAAATAGAAATTCTATTTGTGAATTTAAAACCGAATTTTAAAAGTTGTTTTCAAGATTAAACTTAACCCAAGGTTACTTCTCTCTTCACTCACGCCTATATAATTAACGTTTTATTTTTTATCTGTATTCTCAAAATATATATAAAATTCACTCTTTAGGGAAATCAAGTTTATGTACCATTTATTACATACATTGTTATTTTCATAGTCAAAACGTCAAATCATGCCTACGAGTTGCCTTCTAATTGCAAGGGCAGGCAAACGTCGTATAACCATCCAAAGAAAGCCATTTCTTTAAAATTCTATATGTTTTGGCCTTATACGTACGCACACCAACACACCTGGCCAGGCTGTCTCGATCCACCCTCGCATCTTTCGAAAGAAAGAGAGGGTGAGAGAGAGAAGAGAAAAGAATCGCGCGATAACCTAGTATTTTATACGTAAGATCTATAGAGTCTAGGCAATAACATTTAGCGATAATACTAGGGTTCTCGCGGTGAGCCCGCCGGCTTTTTCGGCTGACTTACGTGTGTTTCGGACCATGGTGTGTCTGTTATATGCTATAGCGTCATCATCGTCGCCAATAGAAGTCTACGCATTGCCCTCTGTCGACGTAATTTTGTCGTTTAAAATTCTTCTTTTTTACGATCCGATTAAGTATACATTGAAAGTATCAGATATACGATAATGCTTTATAACCTTTGCCTTTCAATTTGTCTTATTTATACAATGATTATTTTTTTTATTCGTCTTGGTTTCAACGTTATTTTTACTACTTCTTATTAAATCAGAATGAAATGTACTATTTAATTTTATGAGAAAGATTATATAGTTGCAGAATTAATGTCAACTTATAGAAGAATGATTTATCTTGTGTCTAAACTTGAAATAATTTTTGTTCTTTTCTGCTATGAACTTAATATAATAATTATAATATATAATTATATATAATTATTGTATATAGTACCGTACAAGGACACGAAATAAAAGAAATACACCGATACTTTTTGTATTGTTCTGTTTCATTTCACAAAAACCAGTGCCAATTCAACACTTATATCTATGTAGCACCTGTATCAATTGACATTATTGTAAAAAGTAATTTTGCCGTGCTTAAAAATTTATATTTTGCAAGGTAATGCGCTTCTGATGATTTTTGCATCATTACATTACCATACTAATAAAACCAATGTTCAAAACTAAACGTAAATTTCCAAATTTTCAGGAATAAAGTAACTTCGTCTCATTTTTATTACATTTATGGTGGATTTGGTGAAAACTAACTAAATATAAAACATAAATACAAAATATATGAAACGTTGTCTTATATTAAAGCCCCACTTTTCAAGTCAAGAAATTGGCCACGTAGAATTAAGAATAAAGTACTATATATTATCTAACAGGGGAGTAAAATCGCCTATTCTCTTGACCGATCAATCAAGAGCGACTTTTTCCCTTATTATATAATGCACGATTATGATTATTATTATTAACGATTAAACAGGGAGTAAAATTATTATACTCGCAAAAATAGGAGTAATAGTACTTTTTGTAACAAGGGACTAAAGTCGCAGATTATTCCCGCGAGTGAGTTCACTGCACGAGCGAGCGTAGTGAAGCTAATTTTCTCCTACCCACATATGAGGAAATCTCCAAGAAAGTAGCCCTTATGATGACGCCAAAAAATGGTTAAAATTTTTTTTTAAGGCATCTTTGCGACAAGGTTTTTCTCATTGGTAGGTCATAACATATCTCATTTGACACCGTTTTAGAACAAAATCCATTTTTCTTATAGGAATTTAACATGGGAAAAATAGACGAAAAGTAGTCACTGATAATTAACCAATAGCAAGCTCTTAAAGATGACAACACATATTTCACAAAAAGGCGAATAAAGTAGAAGAAAAGAACTTTAATTTGATATATGAATCGTTAAAATCGGTCAATTTGGCGCAAAGTTACGTACATTTGAAAATCGCTAAAAATGATCAAAAATGATTGA
>UXGD01007903.1:0-10264 GCA_900474315.1 Torymus auratus | reverse complement strand
TGATAAGAATTTTTCCATCGGTCTTACAGTTTTATAAATTAAATTACTTAATATTAATGGCAGTCAGATTGCCCTTGCTTATAATCACCCTCGTAGAATCTGAAATAAAAACTAAATTAAAACCTGGAAAAAAATATTGTTAGGAAAGGACAAGACTAGGACAAGACTTTATAAGGCTGTAAGACCGATGGAAAAATTCTTATCAGTGAATATAAATTACAGTCGACATAAGTAATAATTTTAATTATATTACAATATACCTGTAATAAGCCAAAACAGGAAAATTTGTGAAACTTTAAAAAATATATCTAGTCTCCTTAGACTTTCATTGATTACAAAGTAATGTTTTCAACTGGATAAATATTCTATATAAATTTTTATTTTCGTAAAAATGTTGACTCGGTAAATGACTTTTCAACATTAGAAAATTTTTAAAGGATAGCCATTATCTTTTACAGAAATAATTTCGAAAAGCGTAGCTCGTATCTGGAGCATAAAAGCGTATAAAATTACTATATAGCTGTGCTCGATTTCAATATTAGGTACCTTCCGCGAATGGTTTCGGAATTCGTTCCCTCGTAATGATGCACTACTTTTACAAACTCCATTATGCGGTCCACGAGGGAAAATATAAAAACAATTTCAACATCTATCTTTTACGATTCACAGAACGAAAATATATATTATTTTGTGCTATAATCTCGTTCCAAGCTTGACCCACACTATTAAAAATAACTGAATAAATCATAAATGGAAAAACGGACTAAAGCTGGATTAAACCAATTCACACGACACCGGAAATTGGACAAGTATAAACAGCTAGAGCCATTTATGCATTTTTAACGTCACATTCGTTATACAATTCGTGACGTTCTACGTGTTTTCCCTGCGTATACAAAGTACAAATACGTTATTAGATATAAGCACTTCATGCATTAAATGGTGACAAGTTTGCATGTCTCTAGAGGCACGCATAATAACGCGCTTGGTAATGTACATGTACACGGGATTGCAAATGGTGACGTGCCATTTGTCATTTTCTAGAAATATACAATACAAGTGTCTGTATTTGTGTCTCGCGAGTGCTGAAACAAGATAGAAGTTCGAGATTTCTAATGCTCTTTTAATCTTCTCGGCGAAACTTTGCCAAAAAGTGGAAACGCGACAAGCGCGGAACTTAAGGCGAGGAATTTTAACTTATTTAACGACGGTTTGATTAGCTTTTACGAACTTTTATTTGATACATATATATATAAATGAACTTCTGGATTTTATGATTCGGAACTAACAACTTTATCTAATTACTAAGCTTTCTGCGTTCTTCCTCTTGTAGTTCAAAAAGTAATTTGTAAGTGACCTAATAAAACTGTAGTTAAATCGATTTCATTTAAATGAAGAAGGAGTTACATTAAAGAACACGAACTTTAATATTATTAACTCCTGATTATCTCCAATGAATAATTATTTTAAACGCTATTTAGTAAGATAACTCATCATATTTAATAATACGATTATCATCCAGTTGCACAGAATTTCTTATATTACGGATAAAAAGAAGTCAAATTAAAATATTACCTCTTTTAAAGAACTTTCTAATTATATGTATCATTAGGACTAGAACTAAAGTTAAATCCTTCAAATAATATCTCTATTTTAGTAATATATTTATAGTTTTAATTAATAGGAATCAAATGTAATTTTTTAAACCCAAATCAAACTTTCTATGATTCCATCAGAATCCGCTTTACAGGGTATATGCACTCGTTGTTAGTCAAGCAATTGTACTACTGTAGTGTTGCAAACAAAAGTTTACTTGAGGCTAACTAAACTTTAAGGTTCAAAACAAATCCGCTATTTTCAACTACTTCTACTGGAATGAAAACTAGTTATAACTCAACAATTACAAACAATTACGTTATAACTGCTTTATTAACTTTTAAAAATAAACAACAATGTAATTAATACTAATTTTACAATCAGACGGCTCAATTTTTCATTGATTATAGGATTTATTTTACGACAAAAATATAATGTAACAATATTTGTATAAAAATATATATACAAACACTAGAATAAAAATACGAAAACAAGAAATAATAATAGGATTTGTAAAATCCAAGTCTACAACATGAAAAGTATTTTGCGTAGGCAATCCATATATTTAATCACAAAAGGTTTATTCGATTGGTTATTTCACGCGGTAGAAGTCCCTTTTATAATTTTTCAAATTATTTCGATGTAGATGTAACGGGGATCGTTTTTAAAATAGTAACGAATATAAATAAATCATAAAGCTTTATTTATAAATGCAAAACAAATGTGATTTGACATCTGAAATAAATTTATAGGTGTAGAAGCTTTTAAGGGCGGAGGTACTTAAGGAAATGATTAATTGAATGCATATTGAATAAAGATTAAGATAGCAAGGCATACCTACATGATTTATGATCATTTAAAATGCACAACAGAGACATTTATAAATTATTAATGAATGCGGTGCGCTTCAAACTTTCAGTTTTAATAAGAAAACTGCAATACAATATCAAGATTCATTTTGTGGTTCATTGTTATATCTTCTAAAGTTATAATGATTATTACGACCTAATATGCATAAGTAGAAAAGCATGAATACATTAAAGTAATTGCTAAATCTCTGGTCGGGTTGAGTTATAGTTAATCTCATTATGAAAATAAGGTTAGCTATTCTAGTAAAGCGTGGAAAATCTGATTTTCTATCTTAATTAAATCTAGCCGACTCATTTGACTAGTGTACTATAGCTTAATTCTGATGTCTAAATTCTGCACACACAGAACTGCTACATATTTAGTTATTACGGTAGACAATTAAATGTGTTTATTTACTGCGAAACTGGAATACCTCCATTATAGTCTCTTCATTACGAGAACTCAATATACAACAAGATAATTTAATAAAAAATATCGCCGAAATTCAAGTAAAAGATGTACTAATGAATGAAAAAATATAGGAAAATATAAAAGCGATAAATGATACAAATTGCTCTTGGCACATTGCAGGTGGAGTACGGCAAGGAACCGCAGTTCAGCGAGCAGTGGGACCAGCTGCAGCGCGAGTTCTCCTGCTGCGGCGTTACGGGCCCGCTGGACTACGGGGCGAACTGGCCCGAGAGCTGCTGCCCAATCAGCAGCAGCACCACGGCGACGACGACGACTACGACGACGGAGTCCGTGGACAGTGTAAATAATACGAGTGTCGGTAACGTGACGAGTACCGGTGGCAACAGTACGACGACGACGGAATCGCCGTTCGCCTGCATGGAGCCGTACAACGAGGGCTGCGAGGTGCCGATACTTCACTGGATGAGGAAGACGGCAGACCTCCTCTTCGTCCTCGGCTTTTGCGTGATAGCGTTCACGAAGCTCTGCTTCCTGGGCATACTGCGCTACGAGATACGCGAGATGATACAGAAGATAAGGCTGCTGCGGGATCCACCGCCCACTATCTCCGTACCCTTCATAACGTCCTTCTACCCGGCTGGACAGCCGCCTGGTGCGCCCGGACAGACCCAGCAGATGGGCCAGGCTCAGCAGCTCGTCGAGATGCCTATGAATAATGGGAACATCGGCAGGAGGACGACGCTGCCCATCGTCACCGCCCACACTGCTACCGGTGAGTCTACTAATATATACATCTGTCGCTCGTTTCAAGTCGAGGCAAGGTTCATATCGGAGCAAGCTACTCTTAATTACAAACTTTAATTATCGGAATTTCATTTTCTTATAGATCAAAGAGAAATGAGGTTTGATACGCAACCTCGCCTTAAGTAATTGCATTTACGTAAACTATTTTCTCTATTAATTGCATTGCGTAATGAAAAAACAACAATATATCAATCGCAACTCAGTTCGCAATATTTGACAAAAATAACTGCGCTTTGTACTACATTTGCACAAGAAAGTCAATGCTAATTATATATCATTTACGAATATTGAACGGCTTTTGCAAACCCAGATTTTTCTTTTTAAAATATACCTACCACACGCAGAGCACAAACAGAGCACTGCTAATTTGATAATGGTCTCGAGTAGAAATAAATTTCGTCATGTAAAATTTATTCAAGCAAATGGAGATAGATCATCTGCTACTTACTTATTACAGCGCGTCAGAAAATTTAAATAAATTACTCGAACGCGAGACTGTTATTAGAATTTCGATTAATAAAACATTTTCGCGAAATCAGTCCGAGGTACAAAATATATGAAACGAGAGCGGAATTTTTTTTTCCTAGAACGTACAGTTTTTAATGTAAAGTAAAAGAGGCCACAGGAGCAAAAAGATATGCGAAATATACTTACAAGTAAATTCAAACCCAATTTGCTTATTGCAAAAAGCGAAAAGAAGAAAAACTCACTTTCTATACCTCAAATCACTATATAACCCGCAGAAGTAGAAGGGTCTACCACAACCCCGGAGTTGAAAAGTCCGCGTCAGCCAAACGATAATTCGCAGACGGTCGTTTAAAGCCCAAGAAAAAGAAAACTACCGCGTGGCGGTCAGCCGCGTGCAAACCACCGGCTGGCGCGTGATGTGCGCACGTCTGCGATCTTATCCAAAGCTCTTCCTCTCTCTCTCTCCGTGCGCGCGTTCTCTTGGCATTACCGCGGCGAAGAAGAAGCCATTCCAGCAATGAAAGCAATAACCCCGTTGAATCCTCTACCAGCCGCGCGCTGTCCAGCATATATATAGCCTCTCGTCGTGGCCATGTGCCAGGGCTCTCTCTCTCTTTTTGCCCTTTCTTTTTTCGACGTCGGCTAGCCAACCGGAATCTCTCGCTTTCACACGTCGAGTATCCGCTGCTTCTTATATATACATATATACTCGGGAATGTAAAGGGCTTCGCTGCCTGCCCGCGTATAATCCAGCCCCTTCAAATTAGAAAGAAAGGCAGAAAGAGAATATGTATATACGTACGTGGCTGACGGGTATATGTATAGGCGCGTGCACTTAGCCCTTTTCTCTCTTCTACCCCGGGCCGCGCGTGCAATCAGGTCCGTCTGTCTGCTCGCGTTCTTTCTCGTTTGGCTGCGCGCACATCCACACAGACATACACAGGCGTACTTGGGGAATCGCTGGCCTAGTTCCACTCTCGCAAGCTCGCGCGCGCGCGGATCCATTTAGCCGCGGGCGACACAAAGCCAGACTATATAACCGCGGCGTTTCCAGCCCCGCGGCATACACACACACACAATTGGACGGGGCCCACTCCATCTTCTCCTCGCCAAGATTGCGCGCGTCCTTTATTCGATGATATCGCGAGCGCGCGCGGTTCTCCACTCTGTGATGTGTGTCGCGGTATGTATACGCTCACGGCAATGTTGCGGATTCTTTTTTTTTGTTCTCTCTATCTCTTTTTCTTATATTTTTCTCCGCGCTCGGATGTCTCGAGGTTGCGCCGCGGTCGTCGCATGGAATTAATCTCCTCAATGTATTTCTCCTGTCTCTCTGGCTCTCTCAAACGCTCCGCTAATTCCACCTAGCCCACGCGCGGCGCTTCATTTGATAAATTGTCTCGGCCCGAGAGCATCGGGCTATTGATCACCCCGGGGCGTATTTTTTATTCACTCTGACGAGAGGGAAAGAGAGAGAGAGAGAGTGAGATGAATCGATTGGGTCTAATTTATTAATTGAGGGTGTATCCATCAAACTTGTGAATGAAGGCTCGTCCGCGCCGATAAATTAATCACGCATTTTGTAGTCGCGCTTTCGCGGAAAGGAAGAAGAAGCTTCGCTCGATTAATCTTGCGTCTCGTTAAAAAAAAACTCTTGAAATATGGCGATATAATGAGGTATTCATCATAAATATACCGACCATTAGGTAGTCTTTGTTTTGCAGTGCTTTTTTGCTTTGTTATATGGATATTAAAATTATATTGCTTTTATTATTGCCACTTTTTAGAAAGGAGAGTATATAGCTTCTTGATATTATCGTGTTATATACGCTTTAATCTTTAAGCACTAGAAAACATCTTGCGAAGCTTTATCAAGATTCGATCACAGTTGTAGCGTACTTCCCTTGTCAGTTTTCTGCGAGACTGTGTACCAAAGTTGGATACTACAGGATTATTAATTACTCGCTACATTTACTTTATTAATGATAAAAGGATAATGATGATAACAACCTTCATTAAGAGTATATTGATATTTGATACGCGTTGTTTTGGTGTATAAACATAACCTGTTTTTCGCATTTTCCTGAAGAACACTAATATAATGTGGTGAAAAAAATTCTACAAAAAGATTATAATCAAGTATTGAAAAAATAATAAAATATTCTTTGAAAAAGAAAGAAAGATAACCTTGCATACGAGTTAAATTTTTAATATACAATAACTGATAAACTAAAACTATAAAATTTTATTAATAAAAATTTTTAGAATAAAATTCATTTTAGCTATATCCATTATTGATTAAAAAAAAGCTCAATAGAAACATGTTGTGATCGGTTTCGAAAATATGGTACACATTTTGTTGCTGTGAATCAAATAAGTAGTACGCTTTCTTCCGCAAAAGATACACCTTAACATAAAATAACTCGAATTGTATTAAAATATAAATAATAAATTTACATAATTGTAATTGATAAAAAAGAAATTCCATTTTCATGGAATCGCAATACGCAAGTTAATTTCTTAGCTAACGTCATACTATACCATTCAACTGACATTGCGTGGGTGCCCAAGACGTCACAGTAATAATCAATAAATTGAAGTCTTTATAGATTATTGTCGACAACAGACAATAAAAAGTAATTTATCGAGAAATTATTCAGTTTTTCGAGATAAATACCTACTAACATTATGTTTTCGCATGTTTTTGCCCTTTCAAATGATTAGTCACAGTTATGAAATTATATTCTGATCATTATACCAAAAGGAAAGTAATTACAAGTGAAATTACTATGTACAATAATGTGATTTCAGGAATTTTATTATACCTCATCAGACTAATATTTGGCAACATTTTAACAGTCCATTTTTTATACTAAAAACAGAGCAGAGTATCCATAATTCCTTCAAATAGGTCTTTTTCTCGATACATATTCTACTATACCTAATATTAAATAATGCTTGTTACATTATTAAAAGTAACCACAGAATATTATCAAAGTTTTGATAAAAAAGGTTTAATTTATGTTTCGGTTAGTTAAAACATGTTGATTCCTAAAAATTTACAAATAATCTGTAAAGCATTATGGAGAAAAAGAGAAGAATGTATAGAATCGTTTTCTTACATTATCTTTGATTATTTATAACTTTCAAGAAATCAAGATTTGTTAACGAATTTTGTAAATTTATCGTCAACAAAAGAAAGATCATTATTTAACAAAACAACGCCAAATTGGGATTACTTAGCTAATACCTCGGGGAACAGGACTCAGGAGAACTAGTTACAGATACTGAGCTTGATTTGCAAGTACCAGAAATTCACTCTCAAAGTCCCGACATAATCCGTTTCCCAAAGGCTGTGAATTCTCCTTGTACTTGCCAAACATTCTAAAGCATAGAATTTGCAAATTTTTATAAAGAAGCTATAATTTAATGTTTAAATTCAAAAGTACTTAGCATATCTTGGATTAAGGATAAATCTTAAAATATAAAAATTACTTTGAAGTTACAGGCTGTGATTTAATAAACAATTTCCCATAAATATGTTTGGCCATATTTATTCTGAAAAATGTATTTCGATATATGGAAATATACTGCAGTAATTTGTCATTTCCATTGATTCATCATTTATGACTTTAAATTTACATATATAGATTTGATATTAAATGAATGCAAAAAACGCCAACACGTGCAATGGGTGCCATCCGGTAAAAATGTGGTGTTTGCGAAAGCCACACAAAATATATATAAAGAAGTATTTCATTTGTTTGAATTATTTTCTCAGGACAGAGTAATGTCTTTTTTAAAGAAATGAAAATACAATGAAAACAAAATTAAATACTTAATATAACGCACGACGTTGGTTCAATTAGAAAAGTGATCGCATCACGAAGAGAAAAAGTACACAGAAATCCTGTCCAAAAACGATGTCTGACTATACACGTCTGTAACTACTTACAAACGCACAGTGGGGCTTTTTGCTATTTTTTGTTCTCAAAATTGATAGCTCCGCTTGGAGTCCAGATCTTAAAATTTAGGGTTTTTTTCCGTAGATTGAAGGAAAACTATCATCGATAGTGGCTAAAAACGTCCCGAGTTGGAAAATCAGGCTAAAAGATCTATTTTTACGATTGTTCCACTTTAAAATGTGATATCTCCGCTTGGAGTGAACGAATCTGAACCCTTCAGGTCTTAAAATTTAGAGTTTTTTCCGTGGATTAGAAGGAAACTATTATTGATAGTGGCCGAAATTTTAAGACCGAAACAATCCAGAATCGTTCATTCCAAGCGGGGATATCCCTTACGGAAGTGTACTGTAGTTTTTACTATACAAATGCTGTAGTAATAGTTCTGTAGTAAGTTACTACATAATTACTACAGAAAAAAATGTAGTATTTTCGGACTGTAGTTTCAACCACACAAAAAAGGAATAGACTCAAAACTACACGGTATGTAGTTACTACAGGTAGTGTGTAGTAATGAACACAGTGTGTCGTTTGTAATAAAGGCAGTCTTTTATAGTCAAAGATATTTTTTAACTAAAAACATCATATTATGATAAAATGATAACACTTTTAATTAATACTAATACCGAAAAAAGAATGAGCGGCGGCAGTGCCCATTTTCGCTGTGCCCGTTGGGCTTCGCAGATTTTTTCCTTAAAACACCGTTCGATCCACTCGGTTTCGCCCATTTTCTTCTTCAATTATAACACTTTTAAGAGAACGGGCAGCGTTGCCGTCGTTCGTTCCCTTTTTTATATTATGGAAAGAAAATGGGCGAAGCTTAAAATACCGGTCGATCCTCTTAAAAGTTTTATAGAAGTGTTATCATTTCATCATAAAATCATATGTTTAGTTGAAAAATATCTTTAACTATAAAAGACTGCCTTTATTAAAAACGACATACTGTGTTCATTATTACACACTACCTGTAGTAACTACATATCGTGTAGTTTTGAGTCAATTCCTTTATTTGTGAGTTTAACACTATAGTCCGAAAATATTACAGTGTTTTTCTGTAGTAGTTGTGTAGTAATTTACTATTACAACAGTCCAGATTCGTTCATCCCAGTGCATCGTAGCGCGAAGTAACTACTCGAACTTAATTAAATTTTTTTACCGAAATAAATGAGAATAAAAAATATTGAACAAAACTATCGATTTTATTGCCATAAGACTTGATCACATTATATAGAAGCGTTAATTATGAACTGACAGCACTGTTTGAATTTGCTTGCAGGCACGACGTCGTTGTACGTGCAAACGGACGACTGCACGAACAGCAAGCACCCACTGCTATCGAGCACCCTGCAGGACGGCGGCGCGGACAGCGACACCAACAGCCACTGCGCGCTCATCCTCGAGGAGTCGACGCCCCCAGCACAGCACCACGCGACGAGCGCCAGCGCTGCTGCCGCCGCGGGTGGCAACCGCGAGAAGAGCAACGGCAACAACAACTACGAGATGCGCGAGTTCAACAGGCGGATGCTCTTCTCGAACGGCAGCGGCAACTCGGCGACGACGTCGAACAATCCGAACGCCAGCGGAGCGGCGACGACGACGACGCCGACGACGACGACAGCAGCGACGGGGACGACGACGTCGCAGCAGCAGCTGCAGCAGGTTGGCAGGCGACAGACCTGACTATGGACGCTCTTGCGCCATGGTAGCAGCTGCTTCCGGAGGACTAACGACGGCCGCCGCAGGCGGCGGAGGAGAACGCGACAGGAGCAACAGCAGCAGCAGCAGGAGGCGTACAAGTGACTAGCCGCGCCGGCGTCGCGGTGGCAGCCCTCCATCCAGGGCAAGGACCACTATGTGTACGCGCGCGACGCTACGACGACGACATCGGCTACATGCGCTACGCGACCGCTGGACTCCATATGAAAAGTGCGCTCTCTCTCTCTCTCTCTTTCTCTCACTCACTCATTTTCTCTCTATTATATACTTTCCTTTCTTATTCTTCTTTTCTTTCGAGCGAGCGAGCGAGTCAAGAGAACAGCCACTCTCAAAGAGTCTGCCAGCTCTCACCACGCGTTATATATATATTATACATACAACATACATATACAGACACAAATTTATTATTATAAATATATATATATATATATATATAT
>UXGD01007902.1:0-10267 GCA_900474315.1 Torymus auratus | reverse complement strand
AAATATATTACATGATAACAACAGATTTTTTTAATTTTCGGTAACCTCTTCATTTAGCACTGCTTTGACTAGGGAGTCACGCATGAACCTCCTTAAAGGCCTTAAAATTACTTATCAATCCATATTATTACTGGCTCAATCGGATAATATTAAGTCGGGTAACAAAAAAGTAAAGAAAAATATGGAAAAATCGAAATTTTTGTTTTTTGTTGCCGAATTTGGATATCGATCGGAAGTAGTCACATTTTCTTAAAGGTCTTGAAATTACCTATCAATCCATATTTTTTTCTGTTGGAATAGATGATTTTAAGTCTATATAAAAAATAAAGAAACATATGGAAAAATCGAGAATTTTTTTTCTTCATCGCTTATACAGAAATTGTACTTTAATATCTTAGAGCTACCATTATAAAATTAAAGAAAAAAATCAGGCCTGAGTTAGAGGATATTTGAAACCTTTACCGAGTCATATGGTTTTTAAAACCATTCTATGAGTTAGCGGAGTTTTGAAGCAAACGCCGAGTTAGCAGGTTTTCGAAGAAAACGCAATTAATAGAAATTAATTAATCAATCAATTAATAGAATTTATAGAAAATCAGATATGCAGAAAGAATGAAATTTTATATTAAAATATACATTTAAAACAATTCTTTGATGTAATTTATCAATTCTCTTTGAGAAAGCATTCTGCTACAGCAGTTAGCAACGGTTTTTTCTTTGTAAACATTTCCATGAAAAGGATAAAAAATGGTCGCGCCACGTGGTAATGGCGCGCGAACTACTTACCGCTTGACATTATTCCTCTCGATTTCTTACAGTTTGAATCGCATTGAATATAATTGAATCATTTCTCTCACTCAATTTAAATAAAAAGCTTATGGAACCAGAGCGAGCCTTGCATGGGTCTTTTGCTTTGATAACCTATCGTGTCAAAATCATCTATACACTCTAGTTGAGAAGTATGCTACATTGTTGGGATCTTTAGTCATAATAATGGCAATTATCAAAGAGCAAATATTTATTTAGAAGAGTAGTTTTCTAACGATCTTTTTTGATTTAAGAATTGCTGTCACCCGACGGTTATACTAGATGCTTCGACGACGCTGCTGATGGAAATACTCGCTCTGACGGTTTGGCCGTGCTGTTCCTTCAGCGCGCCAGCGACGCTAAGCGCATCTACCAGGAAGTCATCAACGTGCGAACCGAGGCCGTTCCCTCGTTCCACCACAATTTGCTCTTCTACCCCACAGCTGAGGCTCAAAGCAGGGTCATGAAGGAGGTCCTGAAGGACAGTAATGTAAAGCCTGACGATATCAACTTTGTGGAAACGACTGGTAGTGCCATTAAAGTAGTAGACACAGCCGAGCTCAACGCCCTCGACATGGTGTACGGCAAGAGAAGGGAACCGTTGCCAATTGGTTCAGTTAGATCAGTCATTGGTAATTCGATAGCTGTGAATACTATTAATTCCATCGTTAAGGTGATTACTTAATTTCAAACTGGTGCAATACATTAAGCTGTTATTTATAATTATGATAACGCTGAAATGCAAATGTTTCTAGGTGATCGCAGCCTCAGAGTGTGGACAAATCTCACCTAATCTACATTACGAAAAACCTAATTCGCAATCAAAGGCTTTGACAGAGGGAAGGTTTAAAGTAGTTACCGATCTAGTCCCCTGGGAGGGCGAATATTCTCATATTCATAATATATCTATGTATGGCGTTACTTCAGATATTATTTTAAAAACACCTAACAAAGAAAAGAAAGATGACGGTGAGGCAGAAGATGATCTACCACGCCTCATTACTGCCTCAGGTCGTACAGATGAAGCTGTCGCCGAGATTCTAAATTACGTTAGTTGAATTCCGAATTAAAAAAAAAATGAAATTAGTATTTGCTATTATACGAATCAAAAGGTTTATTATCGCTATAATTATTTTAGATGGAGAGCAGACCAGTCGATGTGGAGTTTTTGCAATTGTTGTATGATATCTTCCAATCAGAAGTTGATGGGCACTTATATCGAGGATATACAATCGTACCTGCTCGAGGATGTCCACCGCTAAATTCGAAAAAACAAGACGTTCAATTTTTCTCCGATGAAAAGAAAGAAATTTGGTGGGTATTCTCTGGAATGGGTTCACAGTGGTCCGGAATGGGTAAGTGTGCCATATATCTACAATATTCGATTTGTTATTTAAATAAAGTTTTAATTTGTATATAGATGATCAATCACTCAAATTATAAATTTAACAAACCATTATTTTTTAGGTAAAGCTCTTCTAAGACTACCTGTTTTTAAGGCTGCTATCCAAAAATGTGATGCTATATTGAAACCTGAAGGATATGATATTTACAAAATCATAACTGATGAGGATCCTAAAACATTTGATAAAATAATCAACTCTTTCGTTGGAATCGCTGCTATACAGGTAATTTTTTCATTTTGAATTTAAAGTGTTCAAATGTTTTACTAAAAGATTTATTTAAAGATTTAAAATTTATTTCACGTATTTATTATATAAAAATTAAAACATGCACAGAAAAAATTAATATGATAAGTTAAATTGTAGAAACTGATAAGAATTTTTTTATCGGTCTTACATAAATTAAATTAATATTAATATTAATGGTAGTCAGATTGCCCTTGTTTATAATCACCCCCGCAGAATCTAAAATAAAAACTTAATTAAAACCTGGAAAAAACTTTGTTAGTAAAGGACAATCTGACTACCCCCCATCACCAAATTGCCCAACGTTAATATTAATATTAATCTAATGTATAAGACTGTAAACCAATAAAAAAATTCTTATCAATTCATATTAGATTACAGTCGACATAAGTAATATTTTTTAATGATAAATTATAGAATTATACTACTTTTATTGTAATAAATGAACTTTTGTTTAATATATTCGTAGTACGAATTTTATTAGAATTAAATTTAATATTTGTTTAAAACTGTAAATATTATATCAATGAAAACAAATTATCTATAATACAATATATTTTAAGATCGGTTTGGTAGACGTACTGAAAAGCGTTGGGCTTGAGCCAGACTATATTATTGGTCACTCCGTTGGTGAACTTGGCTGTGCATATGCTGATGGCTGTTTTTCTGCTGAACAAATGATAATGGCAGCATTGTCCCGTGGTCAGGCTTCGCAAGAAGCTCAACTTATTAGAGGTTCTATGGCTGCAGTTGGTCTTGGATATGAGGATATTAAACCTCTTTGTCCTCCAGATATTGATGTTGCTTGTCATAACGGTTCTGAAAGTTCAACTATTAGTGGACCTGCAGAGTCTATGAAACAATTTGTTGCTGATTTAACGGTAATTATTTCTAATACTCATTTTTTTAAAAGCTGCTGTAACACTATAGAATATTTACCATCTAAATATAAATCATCTTAATGCATTGCTGTAACACTATAGAATATTTACCATCTAAATATAAATCATCTCAATGCATAGCATTAAATGCACTATATAATTTTATAGGCAAAGGGAATTTTCGCTAGAGAAGTGCCATGCAGTAATATTGCTTACCACAGTCGTTACATTGCTACTGCCGGTCCATTACTTCTTGAGAAACTGCAGAAGGTTATTCCTAAACCCAACCCTCGCAGTGCCAAGTGGGTAAGCACCTCCGTGCCTTCTGGAGAGTGGAATACTCTTAAAGCTCGACTGTGTTCTGCCGAGTACCATACAAATAATCTCCTTAGCCCGGTACTTTTTGAGGAAACATCCCGTCGAATTCCCCCTAATGCAGTATGCATAGAAATCGCACCTCATGGTTTATTGCAAGCAATTCTCAAAAGGTCACTTCCCGAGACCTGCGTCAATATCGCACTGACCAGACGAGGACACCCTGATAATTTGGAACTACTTTTGCAAGGACTTGGTAAAATGTACAATATTGGATTACAACCACAAATTGCAAATCTGTATCCAAAAATACAATATCCAGTTAGTAAAGGTACGCCTCCAATATCTCCTCTCGTCAAATGGGACCATAGTGCTGATTGGTGAGTTTTTGAATATTAAATTTTTATTTGCAATGCGTTATAATTGTTTTGCTTATTAAAGGGCGATTTCGAAATAATTTATCAAAGAAGTTCCAGTTCAAATAATAATAATTTTACGTTACTAGGAATATTAATTTTTTTTCAAATGACGACTTGAACGTGAAACAAGGGGAGGTAAGGTATGAAATAGATCTAAACAACGAGGAACACCAATATCTACGAGGAAATGTTATTAATGGAAAAGTAGCAATACCACTTTCGCTGTGTTTAAGCAAAGCATGGGAAATTTTCGAATCGTTTAACAATGAGGAGACACCTCGAAACATTGTTTTTGAAGATATTAAAACTCATAAGATGCTGCTAACAGTTCCAGATGATAATATTCTAACATTCATCGTAGCATTCGCAAAAGGTATGTTAAAAAATAAAATATTTAATATTCAACAAAGTTTACCTCTGTAGGACTTTATTTCTGTAAATTAATTGATCAATAAATAAAATAATTCTAAGTTTAAATTTAAATTTATTTAGGTTCTGGAAGATTTGAAGTTATACACTCAATTGAACTTATAAATGATATAGTTATAACGGGTTTGATTAAATCAACCCAAGCTGCAAGCCAGGATCGACTTGATATACGTAGGCAACAAGGACAAGATAATTATGAAGTAAATCAAGAAGAATTTTATACTGAGATGTCAATGCGCGGATTCCAGTATTCAGGTGTTTTCAAGACTGTATTAAAATCGTCTATAGATGGAAACAATGGTTTAATAAAGTGGACGAATGATTGGGTGACATATATAGACAGCGCTTTACAGCTTTACGCTTTTGGAAACGATTCCCGTCAAGTGGAAATGCCATTAACTATTCGAAAAATAGTAATTGATCTTAAGTTACAAGAAAATGAAAAGGATTCTGAAGGTAAATTATTCACTTTGATTTAAAAATCTGTTCTCTAACGTCTATTTGAAAATCTAATTTATTTTTATACAAAATGTATCAAACAAATTTCAGGTGTAAGCATTTTTATTAATAAGAAAGTAAATTATCTTTCGGCGGGTGGATTAGAAATTCAAGGTCTTAAATTTGCTATAGTTCCCAAGAGTTTAGAGCAAAATAAATTGAGCGGTGATGTTCTAAATGTAGTACCGAATATTGAAAATTCCAACTTATCTTTATCTAGTATTTTACGTTTGATATTGCAATTAGTTTTGGAAAATATATTTTCGCCTAAGATACAAAGATTGAATATAATTGCCGATCTTGAATCACCTAAAAATAAGAACTTTAGCTCCACTTTACTTAACATTCCTGAAGCATCTTTGTTCAGTATTAAAGAGGTTCCTTATAACGAAGCCACGTTCAAAATTGCTTTAACAGTACTAACAAATGGTCTTGAAAACTATGATTTCAAAGAAATATCAAACAAGTTAAATGAAGGCAAATTTTTGTTAACTTTCATTGTTAATGTGCAAGAACAATCTTTTATTGAACAATCAGAGTTTGTTGGTCTTAAAGTTGTATTTATTCGAAGATTTGGAAATGAAAGTCTAGTTCTTTTTAGAAAAGTTCAACAAATTACAAATGTGCATGTGTTAAACGTTAGCAAAAATATCCAAGAAAGTATCAACAAAATTAAAAATACAAGAACATCTGAAAGTGAAAGAATCGTTCTTATTGCCAAATCAAAAGATCAAATAAACGTTGTAGACTTAGTTGACCAATTGGAGCAAGCCGTCAAATTGAATAATGTTCGATTATTCTATATTCAAGATTTTAACGTGTCAGATAATCCGTTTGGTAATAAATTATACAAATCACAATTGGAGTTAGATTTACTCATAAATATTTTAACTCCAAAAAATCAGTGGTCAACTTTACGTCGTACTGCTGTTGTTTTAAAACCTAAGATGAGTAAGAGCTGGCGCGTGAATCAAATGTGCACACACGATCCAACTAGTATAACTTGGACCGAAGGTCCAGTTGTAGAAAATAGTGAAAGTGCTGTTACAGTGGAATATGCATCTATAAATCCTCAAGATATACTGATCGCCCACGGAAACTTTTACTCTGATCCATCAGAAATGATTGGAAAGAATAGATTATCACCAGTGAGTTTAGGACTCGAATACTCTGGATTAGATGTTAAAGGTAATAAGATTATGGGTATCGTATGCGGAAATTCTCTATCGAACTTTGTCAATGCTGATGCAGGATGGACATGGGCGGTACCAAAGTCATGGAGCCTTGAAGATGCAGCAACTGTTCCTCTTTCATATATTATTGCATATTCATCTCTTTTAATTAAAGCAGAAATTAGAGAAGGGGAAAAAGTTATGATTGTTAAATCTAGTGATGGAGTAGGTTTAGCTCTTCTTCACATAGCAATAGCTAAGAAATGTGATGTTTTTGTAATTTACGAAACGGAGAGTGAAAAGAATTTAATACGATCCACGTTCCCAACAATACGAAATGACCACCTCTTTAAACTCTCCACTGGTTTCCGCGACAACGTTCTTATTAAAACTGGAGGACAGGGTGTAGATGTCGTTATTTCCAATCAATGCGAAGTAAAGGAATTAGAAGTATTTTTCACTGCACTAAAGCGAAATGCTCGTGTTGTAGTCATAAGCGATTTGGGAGAAAACAAAATCCACGAGAGCGTTGGAATGGAAATATTTTTGAGAGAACTAAATTTGTTCTCAGTTATACCAAAGAGAATACTTTTAGCTGATTTAGAAACAAAGAAAATCCTAATTAATGTATTGCAAGATGGTATCAATACTGGGACTGTAAAACCTTTATCTAGGACAATTTATCATCGAGATGAATTAAAAGAGGCATTTAAAGTTTGCTTAACGAAGAGGAATTTAGGAAAGGTAAGAGTTTTTTAAATTAATTAAATGTACCTAATTATAAGCAAAATAAATTTTAATCAGCACTAAAAACATCATTTTTGTAGATTGTTATAAAAGTTGAATCAGAAGGATCGGCTAAAAATGAAGCTCTTGCGATACCTCGATTATATTGCCCCAAAGAGAAATCTTACTTGATTATTGAAGGTTTATCGCCATTTGGCTTGGAATTAATTGATTTGTTGATTACAAGAGGTGCCAGGCGATTAGTTGTTGCATCTTCGACTAAAACTGATAGTAGTTATAAAAAACTGCGACTAAACCTTTGGCATTCATACGGAGTACAAATTAGTTTGTCTGAGAATATTGACTTAACACAACAAAAAAATATCAAAGCTTTGATTAAAGAAGCCTCGTCTCTTGGACCTGTAGATGCCATTTTCGATTTGAGGCGAATAGATGTTTCGAGAACGTCAGTATCAAACTCAGATTTAACAACAACAACGTTGGACGCAGAGTCTAGAACGTCTTGTCCAAATCTAAGGCTATTTATCATTTGTTCAGCAATCACAAACGCACCGCTTAAAAAATTAAGGAATATTGATATCGCGACTCGAAGAGTAGAACAAATCGTAGTAGAAAGAAAGAAACAAGGTTTACCTTGCCAATTAATTAGGTGGGGCTTATTAGATTCAACTAATACTGTAAATACGTGTGTAAATTTACCTCCAGTAACAAAATATTTACAAAAACTTGATGAAATTCTGGGAACAGAAGAACCTGTTACGGAAGTCCTTTGTGCGTCTCCAGTATCTTTTGAGGTACGTAAAAGTTTTAAATTAAAAATTTTGTGCATATTAAGAAGTTCATTATTGAAAACTAAAATATTTCATTTTAATTAAAATTAACTAAGATATGAAAATTAAATGAATAACTTTTAAACTTTCTTACCAAAAAAGTATTTATTAAAAGTCTTTAATAAATCGAGTATATTATCTTTTAGTTGTAGCAATAGTTATTGTTCTTTAATGTATAAATATATTTAAAAGTATTACTACAAAATAAAAAAAACAATAATAACTAACAATGATAATTATTACTTATAGGTAGAAGAAGTAAAAGTAGATCTTGCTGCCTTGGATAAAGATGAAAAAAACATGTACAATACCAGCTTATACGAACAATATGGTGCAGTAGTCAACGATTTCGTAGTGATTCAAGTATAAATGCATATTGTAAAACATAACAGTGAAAATAAGTAACGCACTATTTAATATTGCTATAATAATAATTGTAATTTAAAACTAGAAAATTAATTTTATGTAAGCTGAAACTCAGTATAGTAATAAAATTCTTTTATTTATGAAAATGTTTCTTTTTCTGAACCTATAAAAAGATAAATATACTATTTTATATTATGTTTTATTCGCAGAAAAATATTACTTTTCCACTTATTATTTAAAACATACATTTTTTGCCTAGCGAACCGAAAATACTACTTTGCTTCCAGCGCCCAATCGCGAAGGTTGTATTTTCGGCCTCGCCAGGCAAAAAAAGGTATGCGCACCACGGGAGAATAGTATATTACGCACCTAGGGAGGAAAAACGGATCACTCAGCTAGCGAATCTAAGGCTGTTTGCAGGCTAGTAATATCATCTTCTAACTTAATCGTTTTATAAAGCTTGGCATCAGCGTAAAGCTGGATGATACAGTTGACGATATTTAGAGAGATATCGTTGATAAACGCTACACATAATAAGGGGCCGAGGTGGGGCCCATGAGGGCCCTAACATTACGGCATGTATACAGAAAAGAGGTTTGTCCGGCGCTGAGAACTCTTACTTTGATCCGACGGCTACGAAGCTGCAATAAAAATCGAATCAAATTTTTGCATCTTTTTGAAAGGAAACTTTGTGATAACTAAAGAAAATTTTACAGAAAGAGTTAGAAATACGAATTAGAACATTTAAATTTGATTTACTGCGATTGTAGATTTTAGAAATTTTATTGTTTTCGTACTTTAAAGACAATAAATAAACGCTATAGAAGATAAAATTCTCCATATTATGAAGAAAAATTTGGTGATCCAGCTTCACGGAAAAGCTTAATAACACATATAAATAGCGAAAAATGTGAAAAATATGGCGTATAAATTATTTTAGAATTTTTCGAAACATTTTCAATTTATACAAGAGAATTAATCCAAAAAGTGACTGTATTAGCTAGACACGCTAAGAGCAAAGTAAGCCAGCTTTTTTCATTTAGCTGTTTAAGGCTATTTTCATTTTTAAAGTGTTCAATTTTTTAAAATATATTTTAATAATATTTGGATGCACGTCCATACATTTTAGTCAAATTTGCTTTAAAATAGTTCGCGCGTGACTGCCTAGTCAAAACAGTGCTACATGCAAAATTTATCTGAAATTTGAAAAAAAAAACATAGTTGTAACGTGATTCATTTATTGAAAATGATACTGATAGTCAATGTATTATAAACAAAAGTGTATTTAACATGACTTAAATAATTTTTTTAACAAAATAAGCATATAATCCATTATTGATAAAACACGGGAATCTTTTTTGTTCCTTGACCGATTTATTTGTCAAGGTCTCATTTTGTTCCTTAAGTATTTTCATGGGGACTTGGCGCAGGAAAGAATTAAAATTATTCAAAACCCAGAAAGTACAGCCAATTATGTTTATAACCATTCACGAATTTATGAACAACTAGCTACAACTTTCTGAGTTTTGAATAATTTTGAATTTTTCCTTCAGCGAGTCCCCATGAAAATACTTAAAGAACAAAGTGAGACCTTGAAAACTAAAATCGGTTAAGGAACAAAAAATATCCCCATGCTTTATCAATAATGGTTTGTGCTGAAAATATATGTTTCTAAAATATCGACTTTTTTAAAAAAAAATTTATCTTAATTAAAATTATATTCACTGATAAGAATTTTTTTATCGGTCTTACAGTCTTATAAATTAAATCACTTAATATTAAAGGCAGTCAGATTGCCCTTGTTTATAATCACCCCCGTAGAATCTGAAATAAAAACTTAATTAAACCTATAAAAAAAAAATATTGTTAGCAAAGGACAATCTGACTGTCACCCACCACCACGCCGCCCAACGTTAATATTAAGTTAATATTAATATTAAGTGATTTAATTTATAAGACTGTAAGACCGATGAAAAAATTCTTATCAGTGAAAATTTATCTTAGTCATGTTAAATACAGTTTGTTTATAATACATTGATTGTCTATACTACTTTCAATAAATTAATCACGTTAGAACTATTGTTTTTTCACATTTTAGATAACCTCTTCATGCAGCACTGCTTTGACTAGGGAGTCGCGCACGAACTACCTTAA
>UXGD01007901.1:0-10268 GCA_900474315.1 Torymus auratus | reverse complement strand
TTTTAATTCGTTATTAAAAATGTCTTTAAATTTAAGAAACTTTAAAGTTACAAATGTTACTGAATTTTAAGAATAATTGAACTGAACATAATTTAATTTACGAATTCACTTGGGTAACGGTGGGAGTTACTGTGTGGTTAACATAACCTCTTAGATGCTAAGTCGAGTAAAATTGTACAGCGAACATTGTGTTGAGCATTAGACTCATTTTATTAATTTAAATGTAACATATACATCTGGATCCATTAAAACATAACGTTTTTCTCAAGATTAACAATAAATGTTCAAATATCAATACGAAATTTGGGTTATCCGTGCGGCAATTACTGAGATCCCATAAGAACATGGCGTTTAATTACGGTGTCTCGGTTACCGTACCATGTGTTAAGTGTTAGGGCACATTAATTGGGGAGGGCACAGTGACTCCCACATCTACCCCAAGTTTAATACAAAAACAATAAACTTTCGGCACAAGTATAAATAAATGCCAAATTTGAAATTTCATTTTTTCCGCTATATATGTGCCGCCGCTAGGCGGCGCACCCTCTCCCTGCGGCCTCACATACCTAAGTAAACCGAGCCGAGGGGATATAAGAGCGCGTCGCCGATCGCCCCCCAGCCTTATCTCTTGAACATTTCGTTAGAGATGATAATCCTTATTTCGATAAATTATTACAATTAGAAAATGTTAAGTTATTTTCCACACACGACAAGATTCTTGACACCCCAATCTTGATATTGTATCGAAAACTGTATACAAATATGGTGTCAATTATTGTCTTGAATATTGAAGCAAGACAATACAATATCAAGATTAATCTTGCTATATCGTGCAGCCCTGGCCGTAAGTAAATATCAATAAGGAATGCATAAAACTAGTAAGAATCCACACTGAAAAACCTATGGGAGAACCGTTCTCCCGAAAGGGAGAACATTTACCCGAAACACTAGTAGCCCGGCGTGTCCTCGGTTTCGCGTAGCTGTTATATCAACATAAGCGCTCTGTTATACTACACCAGTAAAGCCGCGCGCTGAAAACAATATCCAAACGCTCTTGACGACTATTTTCGGGTAAATTTTCTCCCAAAATAGGCCCGCTGCTCCGTTTATATACGGTGGCGCTGCGTTACTGCAATTGGCGCTGCTTTTCTCTCGGAGGTTTTTCAGTGCATGTAAAATTTAAGCATCTGCATACGTGTTTTTACTGGTCCATAAATGGAGAAATATTTGAAAATTTATTTTTTACAATTTTTACTACTGAAAGTCACGTGAAATCTCGGTTTTTTATAACTTCACCCTTATTTATGTCAACTTTCCCTTCGTTTCCCCGATTTATTATTTTTTTTTTTCAAATTTCACATTTCTACTAGCTCTATTCAATAGGATTTGTTTGGTACGATTTTCTGCATTTCTCTACTGACTGTTCATCTGTTGTCATTCTCCTTTTCATGATACATCATTTTAAAATGTTAAAACGCATTACTTAGCCGCGGAAAATTAATTACTTCCTACGCACGCACGCGCCTCAATCTCGGCGTGGGCGCGTACTCAGTGCCGCCTAAATTCCCAAATAATCGAATCAGGACGCGAGCGGTGATTGGAAAAATCAGAGGACGTCCACTGCGCTGCGTCCGCTGCTCACAGGGGAAATGAGAAAAACAAAGAGGTATACACACACACACTGATCTCTCTCTTTCTCTCTCTTTCCCGCACGCTACTGTAAATACCCGGAGCAAGAGAGAGGGACGCGTAGTCACCGAAACCGTTACACAGCAGAGCGGCGCACGGGCATTTAAACTTGCATTATTTACTTTAAATTTCATTCAACGCCCGGCCGCCGGACGAACGGACGGACGGGGACCGCTTTGGGGAAAGTTTGCCGCCGGAAACTGCCGCGGCTACGGCGCTTTTCCGTTCGCGATTACCGGATAACGACGCGTCCCGCCAACACCGGCAAGAGCTTTAAACCCGCGCGTCGGTGGTCGTAGTGGTAAGAGAGAGTGAGAGCGACTCGACTTTGCAGCGCGCGAGCTTTTCAATAATAAATTCACGCTCGGCAGCTCGGTTCTCCCCAGCGACGCTGCCGCTGTAGCCATTGTGTCCCGCTTCTTCTTTAGCGAGAGGTAGGGGAAGGGGGGAGCTCTTTTGTTTTTCGAACGCCTTTGTTTTTTCCCGTTCGGCATTTATTTATTATTTTTATCCGGGAATTGCGGGGGGATATAATGTGGGTAGAATGTTTCGTTGCGGCTTGTCTGATTGGATCGAGGCATTATCACTGAAATACAGTTTCATTTTCTTTTGCAACAACAACACTTGCCTTTTATTTTTGCTTTAACTTGGCAAAGAAAACTTCGTCAAAATAAGTTCATTACGAATTCCACTAAATATCGAATTTCTTTAATTCAATTTCATGATTTTCTAAACATAAAACTTTATTATTATATATTAGTCGTACTTCGTAAAAATTAAAGGTCACTGCAATAATTACACTTCGAACTGAAGTATACCTATCGCGTCCTACATATCTCACGAAGTTACACGCAACAGAAAACGTGGAATAAAAAAAAAATCCACACAGCTTTCCGAGTACCTATTCACTCGAAGTATGAAATAAAAAACCTCTGCAACTTCAAACCCTTCAGTTCGAAGTATAGACCCAATAACCCCAATCACTGTATTTTTTTCTAATCAACCACGCATTACCCATTGAAATTCCTCTGCCGTCCGCTGTATACGTATAACATCCGATACCGCGTCCACACCCGCAGCTCCAGTTCCAACTTTTACTTTTTCCCCCCCTTTACATCATCCCAAGCCAAACACGCGCATGTACACACACACACACGGCCCCTGACGCACCGGTAGAAATAATTAACGGGCCAGTAACGACACGCGCGGCGTTCGCTCGCTGGATGGGGGCGGGGGCGAAATTGCCACGGCCGAGTTTCACCGCGCAAATTTTGCGCTGCCCTCCCCCCGTCGCTTTTCACTTTGCCCAGTAGCAGCAGCAGCGGCGGAAAAAAGAGAGAACCGTCGGATCGTTAAACACCGCGGCGCGCGATGCGCGTATAAGCGCTCGTTTCTGCCTTTCTCCCTTTTGTGCCGAGAAACGAGGGTAGCGCGCGCGAGAAGAGAGAGAACTTTTTTCTCCCCGTGTCCCTATCGCGCGCGACGTCGCCCGTGCTAATGATCTTACGGAAGGGGGAGATCTGCATTTTACTCGTTAACGAAGCCTGAGGGAACGCCGCTACTGCGCTGCCCGGCTAATCCTCTTAAAGTATCGAAGGGTTTGGGAGGAGGAGTAAGATCTCCTTTCGCGCACCATATCTTAGGAACCAACCCTTTTTCTCGCTCTCTTTCGTGATGCGCTTCTTCTTTTTCTTCTCTTTTTGCGCAGAGCCTCGTGCGAGCACTCCGAGGGGAAAGGGATTTTTTTGCACCCGCCGAGCAGTGGCCCAATTACCCAGGACTTAGCGATGCATCAATTTATGTGTAATTTGGGACGCGAGATATTTTTCATGATGGTTTAGAAAAGTGTGAAATAGTTGTAGGTGTGGGTGAAGAGAGTGAAAATGAGGCAGGCTTTCTATTTTGATGTAGTTTTATGATAAACTTGCTATATACGTCAACAGAAGGATCAAATTTAAATAAGAAATGTATAGATATTGAATTCTATTCAAGTGATTTATTTTTGCTTCTTTTCTTTCATAAAGTGTGCACATTTAGAAAAGTTATAATTTCCTTCGAGATAAGTTTTTCTTTGCTTTTAAGAAGTGTGTAAAGGTTCGTTTAACTTTTAATTACACTTCACTTTGATTGTCTCACAATCGTAGTGTATTAAATTAATAGATATTTTTATATTTTATGATATCGGGGGGAAGCCCGAACGAATTTTTCCGATTGTCTTTAGCTGCGAACTTTAACGCGGCGAAGTGCCGAAAGTTGTTGAAGTAACTTTGGCACCTCGTTAAAACTTGATAACGTAAGATAACTAAGTGCATCCTCGGTCTTGTATTTTTCTAAATATTTAGTTAACTGAACATGAATTTTCGCTTACCCCTTTATGCACTTTATCCAGTCCAACTAATCTAACTTTAAATATTTCTTTTTGTTTCAGGTGAGTATCCGAACCGTAAAAATCGCCCCCCACTGCTTACGCATCCCGGGTATCGTAAGTAACCACCTTAAAAGCAACATTAATTTCCACGCCCACATGACTAATGGATAATAAAGTGAAAAATTCCGTATTTAATTTATATTTTATAAAGTGATAAACTTGTTCAAACAAGTGCCCAAACAAGTTCCAATATAAAATTCAGCCCAAACTATATACACTTGTATGTAATTTTCACCCGCATAGATCAGCCTCATTCGACAGTTCTCACGAGACGGATTAATTATTCCCACTAACTCGACCCCCCCGCCAACCGGATCATTAGAATTACGCGACATGCAACCCTTCCCCCGAAATCACCAAAAATCAAAGTACGCGCAATTAAAAGTTTCATCCCCGCGGGCTCTCTCACTCTCCTCTTTCCTTTTACACTTTTGTAATCGGCCAAATCCACTTTTGCGTCGTGCGCGCGCGTCGTCCTCTTTGATCTCTCAATTAACGGGCTCTAGGCCGACCGACGGCGGCGCGCCATTATTTAAGATTCGCCCTCGCCATGGCGCACAATGGGCCGGAGGCATCGATCCGAAATAGTTTCGACTCACGCGCGCGCGCCAGCACGCGACAATCGAGAAAGTCGTCGTCGTAGTTCTCTCTCGCTTTCCCACTCTCCCTCTTCCTCTCTCTCTCTCTCCATTGTCCACTAATTCGCGGCAAACTCGATAACGAGTAATTAGCTCTCCGCGTTCGTTAATGTTCGGAGGGGGGCAGCCTCCCGTACCCCGGAAAAGTTCGCGCGATCGTTACACGGAGAGAGGGAGAGAAGGGAAATGAAAATTTCACGCGTATTATACGTGTAATCGGGACGCTTGCGATTGTATCTCGTTTGCGGGGAGTGGGAAACGGCTTTCTTCTTTTTTTTTGTCTTTGCCGCTGTGGGAATTGACTCACCTTCGCTGTGACCGTTTAGTCGTGGATGAAGACTATATCGAAAGAGTTGTATGCTGTTATATTATAGCTTTATATTATTATTAATATTATTGATATTTTTATATGTTTGATTTAATATTTATAATAATAACTTAACGGAATCTCGAATTTCTATCGATTTTTTTTCAGTTGTATGAATATTATATCGCACTGATGTATGGGTAATATTTTTCCGATACATATAAGAAATCGTTATGGAAAACATAAAAGTTTATATCCTGTCGCTAAAATTCCAATATATAGGGATTACGATATTTTTTCAATAATAAATACTAAAAAAAGCATACATATACGGAAAAAAGCTTTTTCATTATTTTTAATATACGAAAAATTTTCAAAGATAAAAAAAATACCAAACTTTTTAAAATGGAACATATCCATTTCGTTGTTAGTATACCAGAGCAACATGGTATACCAAATTTGCCGTAGCGTAAAAGAGGAAACGGGACAACGCAAAAGTGACATGAGAAACTAGGCGGCAGCGCATCCTTCACCGAATCAGCAGCAAAAATAATGACAATCTCTAACGAAGACTAGCTGGGAAGAGAGAGAGAGATGCATCACCGTAAATCTTCCTAAAATAACGATAAACCAAGCTTAGGCGATAAATTCTACCCGGCCCCGACACTTCGCTCTTCCAGCATCGCCCCTCGAATATCCCCGATAAATTCCCGAGAAAAGTGTGTACAAGAATACGGTAAAAACTCGCGAAAGAGAGAAAGAGAGCGCGGAGGCGAGCGGCGAACGAGCGGACCTAGAAAAATGCCTAGGTTCGCGCGCGAAAATCACTGTAGCAATTTCGGTGGTGTATAATAACACTGTCATGTGTACAAAGATTTAGTGGCTTTCCGAGAATCGGTATGTGAATTATTTCAACAAAGAGAAACATTTAATGTTAGTTGGGCTTAAATCCACATCATTACAACTATAATACATGAATTCAAACTCTTCATTAGATAAGAAAACGCTAGACAAACAAGAAACTGTTGGCGAAAACAATACACCACGCATCTCACGACGCACAACTTCCACATCCTAATTCACTTTGCTTACCCAGTATCTAAATTTCATAGTACGTTTCTAATTCGCTTTCCCATGAATAAACCATCGCTCCTCTCCGGAATTCGTCAAATTCCGCTTACCCAAAACCTTATTTATTCGCCTTCTTCTGCCATCCACCCAGCCCTAAATAAAAAACCGCACGCAGCCATTCTTTTGTTTCGCCAACAAAATCCTCCGGCCGAGAAACCGCTAACATGCCGACCCTCAAGAAACCCCTCCGCCGTCGACTCGTCGAAAATAGACCCACACACATACACACGAGAAAAGCGCTGTGCTACCTTCCTTGCTATATAACCCAACGAAAAAAGACAACCCAGGCTGCTTCTCCTCCTCCACAGCGAGTTTGTATACAAAGAGGCGCTCCTTGGGCTCGCCCGGCGGAAAGAGGCCACGGCTCGCTTAACAAGCGTCGGCCGAGAGAGAGAGAGAGAGAGGCATCCTGCACACGCTCAGCCCTTTCACGGTTGCACGCCCCTCTTGTCCGTGTCTGTGTGTATGCATGCATGCTGCATGTACGTGATATCGGTAAACGGTGTTTAACGGCACGACGGGCGGCTGTATATGTAGGCGGCGCGGCGGCCATCTCCCTCCATTACCGATATCCGAAATCGAACGTTGGCCCGGGCTCGCCGCGAAAACGATGCGCTTCCGTCATAATGGGACGAGGGGAGGGAGGTGTATGACTTTATCGGGGCTTTCATTAGCGGATGTTTCGCGAACACGGGCTTTTTTCGATTGGCCGGATGAAAAATTGCCAGCGCGCGTCGCTGTACGTGTGTTATATATGTACACGTGTGTAGTGTTTCGGCGGATTGATTCGGTTGGCGCTATGGCGGCAGGGATGATATCTAGATTGACGGGTTGTTTTTGTTGTTAATTTAGGTGAGGAACTGTGGTGTTGAAAAAGTCGAACACTGGAATTTAATTCGCGCATTACAAATGAATAGTACAATATTTGCCGGTGGCGTATCATAAAGCCGTCCTCTTTTATAAATCAAGGGGTACGAGATAACATTTTTTTCACCATCTAATCTCGGAAACGAAGAAAAACGAATCGCGCGTCGAGCGAAAATTCTCGAAGCCCTATATATAACCCGGACGATAACGGCGGAAAGAGAGAACGTCCGCCGGACCCGTAACACTCGTCCATACGAATCTCTCTCTCTCCCTCCCCTATACGAGCGCGCGTCTATATAGAACTTTTTGTAATGACAGTTTCATAGTCGATGATTCATCGCCGGGCGAGCTCTGCCGGACCCCCGTCCTCCCTCTCTCCTTTTGCCCAGAACTAAATTCCTCGTCGGAATCCTTCTCTCTCTCTGTCCTCTTCTCTCGTTTTCTCCCACTCCTCTCTCCGTGCCAAACGCGCAGCCGCTCCGGAGGTTAGTTTTCGGATATGGGCGTAATAGTAATTCGTTTCAGTTTCGCCGCTCGACCGGGCCGGGCTCTCGGGTTCCTAAATCATCAGATAATTACTTTGGTAATTAATTACAACTCCGTTGGGCCGTGGACCACCGCGCCACCGTCGCACCCACCGCTGGCGGCAACGCGGCTATATACAGCGCTGGTGGTATAGAGCCAGAATGAGACGGTGGAATAGGGGAAGAGAGGGAGAGAGGTTCACTAACAAACGAGCGTGTCGTCTGCTGGCGATCCTCGAAAGCCCAATGTCCTCTCTCTCCCTCTTGGCCGAGCTTGCTCATTTTACTCTTCTTCGGGCTTTGGTTACCCAATGCTCGACGTCTTATGTTCTTGCTTCTTCTTTTGCTATTGACTTTTTTTTGGAGTTGTTTACTTTGAGAGGAGCGGTGGTTCGGAAATGAATTACGATGAAACTGGGTGTGAGTGTGGCGGTTTGGAGGAAGGTGGGTTATCATATTTGAATTAGTATTATAAGTACATAGGTTTGATAGTTTATTTATATTAGTGTATTATTTTAATATGCTTAAAATGGTTATAGGATGATAATTGCAAAATTTTGTAGCTTTGAAAGATTCTTCTCTACTGATTTTAACCTTTCCTACTGAACCATATTTATTTTTGTAAAGTGGCAGTAAAATTCTGATAAAACTTGTTCAAGAGTACAATAATTATTATGCGATAGATACATAAACTTAATTATTATAATCTCATGTATTATATCCTTCTAAACCCAAATCAAGGGTCAGAATTGCTCACTCGCGTCACGATTTTGAGATACCTATTACCTAAAGTATAAACTTTTAAAAATATCGTAATAATCAAAAGTAATATTTTTTTTGTAGATTTTGAAAGCAAAGTAATATTTAACTACTGGTCCTCTTCAAAAATTTATTTGGGTCATTTCTTTCTCTGGGATCTAATAGTCTCAATTTTAAAACGGACATTTTAATTTTCAGGAACTATGTAACTTTTCAAAATTCACATTTATATTTCGAATAAAAGATGGTAGAGGGATAATAGGTTTCAAAGAGCACAATTAGCAGTACTACATTATTTTGTCCTCGTAAAATTCTCTACAAAATTACGCAACGTATTGATCCAAAATGTATTTTCAAAATTCCATTATACTAGTTAAACCCTCAAGCGGCAGTATTTTGAAAAGCAATTATCAGGATCAAAGGGCCGATCACGGGAACCTAAGCAACATGCAAAATCCCGCATTAATTTTGATTAACACGAATAAATTGAACTTGTTTGCCAGCACAGAGAGCGACAGAGAGAGAGAGAGAGAGAGAGCCAGCGAGGCCGTTACAAGGGGTAGAGGACGGACGGCTCACTAACAAACGAGCTCGTCGTCTGCTACTACTACCGCCCCACGAAAGCCTCGCTCGCGCGCGTCCTCCTTCCCCCCTTTGCCCTCCGCCTCCTCACCCCTTTCTCCCTTGTCTCTGTGCAGCCTGACGCTCTTTTTCGTCCTTCCTCTGTCTCTCTCTCTCTTCCCCTCTCACTCTCTCCTTCTACCTCTCTCTCTCTGTTTACCTCGTTCTTTTTACTCTCGCTTTTCCCGCGCTCTTTATTCCGCGGCCTTTCTCTTTCTCCTACTCTTCTACCCTCCCCTCTCTCTCTCTTCCCTGCGCGCGAGCTCTGCCTCGTTTTTTTACTCCACTTTTCAATCAATCTTTCTGGTTTACCAGAGTTTGCTCCTTCTCGAACTATCTGTCTTCCGTCCTTTTTCTTTTGCTCCCTTTCCCCGCGCCTCGTCCGCGAACGAACGCGCTATAGCGCTTGCTGCTCCCGTTCTCTCGATTGTCGAAATCGATGTTCCATTTTACAGAATTTTATGCCTCTCCTTCCCTAGCGTTAACCGCACATTTAAGGCCGGTGCATTAATCAGGATCCTCGTGATTAAGGTTGAGCTTAATTGTTTAAGTGAAGCGTTTTCTAGTATTAAACGTACGATATTGATTATATCTCGCTTCATTATAATAGTAATATCAATACAATTCTTGCGTTATAAGAGCATTAACGAAAAGTGCAAATCGCAAAATATTCGACTGCGAATTCGCGCTAAACGCGAGGGGGCGAGAACTAGACTATGGTAATTTGTTACGCATTAGATACGTGATTTTTTAAGCATTCCTCCCTCGCGCGAGCGCGAGAATCACTTAGTATGATTAGCTTTAAAGCCGATCATTTATCATGGGCCTCTAGCGAGCTTTCTCGAAAATTGGATAGGCTACTGTATGTGTATGGGTTGCCTGCAGTTCTTCCTCGTTAATTTCTGTCACCGAAGGTCGCGAGCCAGCCGCTTCAACTGATTTGTATCGGATTTCGACGAAACGAAAGGATTTTGCAATACGACACGCCGAGTGGGGTAAGACTAATCGCCGGATATCGAAGTATGGCGCTGTTTTTTCGGAATAGATGAATAAATCGTTCGTTTACGCTATTGTCGTGGAAAAACTTTGATGTTGGCGAGCTGTTCGAATTCATGATAATAATGTGTAGGATATAAAGTATAGTCTTGTGTGAATATTTTTTTTCGACACTCCGTGCGGAAAGTTCGTTTTTCCACACGCTCAGCAAAACACGTATGCTCAAAATCTAACTTTCCACACGTCGTATCAAAAAGTTCTGTACAATACATGTTCGGGAAAGAGATTCTCGTCTCGTGTGCCTTTCC
>UXGD01007900.1:0-10268 GCA_900474315.1 Torymus auratus | reverse complement strand
CTCACGTGAAATCTTAGCTTAAATTTTTTTACTAAGGTCACATGAGAAATTGGAACCAGAAATCAGATGAGATCTCATGTGAGATCTCGCCTGAGATCTCACTTGAGATTTTTCGGTAGGGCAATACCGTGGAATAATACCGTGGAATCGAGCAAGCCCGTCCCGGAGTGCAACAACGACAACGACGGCAACGTCGAAATGGTAGCTTCCAATGCTAGTACCTCGATCATTCAGGACCACAACCATACCACCAACGGGGAGAGTTCCGACAAAAGCGACAACAACTCAGTATAAGCCGATACCCTCGAAAACGTTGACGCCGATACCCTCGAAAGCGATGACGTCAATGACGCCGATGACGAAGCTGAGCTCGAGGACAACGAGATCGAGCTATTGGTCTACCTCGGTCCAGCCCTCCGACGCTACATCAACGCTAATGTACTGTCGGACATCCAATTTGAGGAAAATGGTCCTACGTGGGTTATCGTCAAGAATGAATCCACAGGCCCTATGCAGGTGCCCGCTGAAGGTGTGGTTTATGTCGTCAGCGATCCAGACTCCTACGACGACGTTTTTTCGAGCGCAACGGACAGTGACTCGGGGTTTGAGGCCAGGAGTCAGCCTTCCTCCTTGGTAACCAGCGATTCGGATGCTTACGATAGCGGCATATCAGAGAGGTTTGTGGACAGTACGTCCAGAATGCTGCACAGGGTGGCAATCGTGATCATGAGTGACTCCGAGCAAGGGTACTGATTCATGTGAGTATTGTGTATTTATTTGTTTAATAGAAGTAGATGGACTATGATCTTCTAGAAGAGAATGATCAACATTAACATGTTTGTAATAGATTTTATTAAAAAAATGTTAATATTAATTCTATAAATATATTCATTTAATAAAATGAATAGAATTAGCAATCATCAGATTTTGTGCATTTTTTTTAATCGTCTTACATTTTTTCTAGACTTTCAGCTGTTTAGAAAATTACATTTCCCATTCACTATTGCAAAAAATTCAGTCATATACTTACTATAATATAATCAAAATATTCACTATTTTAGACAATACTTTTATATTTATTATTGCGACTCGCTATTCAATCTAAGTACCTCTCATTCTAACGATAATAATTACCTACAATCAAATCCAATTTCCTACATATATGCACATAAAAAGAAAAATTTCAGCTGCCTCGCTAATTTATTGCCGCTCATTGGGCTCAGTACCTCTGCGTGCGCGCGTACGCAAGTCTGACCCGTTACAATTTGCCGGGCTCATTATCGAGCCGAGTGAGTTACAGTTAAGCGAGGCTATATAGCCGGGTCGAGCTTGCACGCGGCTCTCTCGGGAACGTCTCGTGTCCGAAAAACTTCTCCCTCGAAAACTACCGCCGACGCGAGGGAAATGGTAAGCTGTTGATCTTTCGCTCGCATCCGCCATGAGGAGGATTCTGCTCCCGGTGCTGCTCTGCTGCTGTTGCTCTTCGGCGGGCGTCTGGGGCTACTCGAAGGTGGCGACGAACAACGGCCAAGCACGGGCAGCCGGCTTGTCCTCGCAAGATATTGCGTTCACCGTATCGCCGGTGTACGTGGCCACGCCGAGGAGCGTCGAACTCAGGCCCGGCGAGGTTGTCAATCATCCGTCCACGGCAAAGTGAGCATTCTGTTATTTCGATCACTGACCGTCATTATGTTTTCCATATATTGTCTATAAGATGTAGTTCGGTTATTTTTCTTGTTTTTAATGTTGACAAGTGTTTTGATTTTCTGATTTCTCATAAAAATGGTTTACAAAGTTAAAATAGTACATTGAGCAACTAGAGAGGAGAGTTAACTTTTTCTGACGGGGATACTTTTCCACCCACTGCTTACTAGATACTCGAAATCCTCGATTTTCCATTCGCTTTCTATACCGGAAAAAGTCCTTTTTCATGCCTAAATTGAAAAGAAAACGTTTAAAGTAAAATTTATTACTTATATACATTTTTATGACATATTTAATTAGTTGTTTGTTTTTAATTAACTATTTCAAATTAAATATAAAATAAAGTATGCCACGTGGCAAAAAGTATGAAAAATTAAAAATTCAATCTACACAATTTCTTATATATATAACATTGGATTTTGTATTTACTAAACTTAAAATCACTGTTCAAAACCCTCTTCACTCACAGACTTTCGTAATAACGAGTCTCCATACCTTACTAAATGGTTTTTGTACCACGAAACAATTTACACTAAAAAGCACCATCCATATCGCAGGTACTCAACGCTTGATGAGGAGCTGGTAGCAAAGCTCGACAGTCTGACGTCGGGCAGAAACCGAGTCGTACCGGCGCAGGATCGCTTCCATCCGCCGGCCAGCTTCGAGCACGTGCTTTCCCACTCGAATGCCTTACACCAGCAGCAGAAGCAGCCGCAGCAGTCACCATCGAGCAACGACGTCGTCTATGCGAAGCCGCTCGTCTCCATGACCTACGAGGATTACCCACCCTCGAGCTTCGATAGTAAACCCAGCGGCAAGCCGATCTCAGCCGCTGACGATTCGTTTCCTGCATACTCGTCGTCCAAGGTAGATCTGTGCGAGCGAATACTTTGCCTGCGTCACTTTTTTCATTCATTTTGATTTTTCATTTCTAAGATTTTAATTTCCAGCGCATCTTGCGTTGTGCTGAATTTATGTTTCATATTTGTCATTTTAATTCTCATTATTTGAATATTATTTTTCGCCCTATTAACGTGATTCTTGATAATTTTAATATCATGTTTGAATATCTCAGTTTTAGCAGTTAACATTTCAAAGTTATTCTGTATAATTCGTGATGTTATTTCTAACAATGCTGTTTCAGATTTATTCCCAGTTAAATCTTTTAATTGCTTTATTTCAGTTTCTAGAGGAATAATTTCGTTGACAAATTCATCTTTCACTTTTCTAAATCGTTCCTCCATGTTATACAGTATTTAAAAAAGTTTAATGTATATATTTAAATAATTACTGAAGTGATTGATAAATTCTTCAAATTCAGCGAAAATACTAGTAAAAAACAGCGGATACGATTAATATAAATTCTGATCTTTTTCACAATCAATCGTTTGTAATGACGTTAGATTCATTGAGAGATTATTAACACACACTTGTATTTTGAAGAATAATCTACATGACTCACAGCCACGTATATAGCCATCAACGCATTATTTATTTCACATAAGAAAGTACGCCATCTATGTGTCTCATATAGTACTACATCAGAAATTCACATAGTTGAATTTATTCTTTTAAACATTATTTGATTTGCGCATTTTATATGCAGTAAATTATTCTAATTATTGTCGTTTTAAAAATTTTGTGGAAAATTTCTTGTGTAAAGTGTTACACAATATTTGTGTAAAATGTACACAAGTGTGTGTAAAATTTTATTGTAAAACGGCGATTTTACACAAATAACTTACATTGAAGACGAGCGACTGATTTTACACAAATTTTTGTGTAAAATAGGGATAACATTTTTAAGAGTGTATATATGTAATTTTAATAACATTGTAATTTTATTTGCCTGTTTATAATAATTATGTTATAAACGATTCGTTTTTGCACGTAAAATTCATCTTTTAACTGAAGTATAATAATAGAATACGGAAAACTATTTAATAATATTTTGTCCTATTTTTTTCATTGAAAAATACATATTTTCTTTCAGTAATCGTGGCAGAAACTTATTTCGATACTAATATTTCGAATTATGCATAATTCCCAGGTGCCTTTGAGGGCGTTTTACTGTAATGTAACGTACAAATGTTTAAGCTGCTCGCTTTCAGTTTCCAGACTCTTTCTCCTCGCCGCCCAGCGGTGGTAACGACGGGCTTTCGGCATACAACGGCAAGCCACCCGATGATTTCGAGTTCGATCAGCCACCAAAATCCTTCGACTTTCCGGGCCACTACGACCAGCCGTTCGACGACTCACCGCCATACCACCACCACCACGAGGAGGTGATTTACGACCAGATACCCGATGATCACGACTTTCATCATCACCATCATCATCACCGTCCGCATCCGATGACCACCGAGGAGCCGGAGATGATGGATCAACGATTGAACAAGCGGCCTTATTCTTACTATTATATCGGCAAGAAGCTGTGGTACGTGCCGCTCTACTTCAGTATCTACTTCATCATTTACATCGCGGCCCTCGTCCTCAAGAGCGTAGCCCGGCACAAGATCAACTTTCCAGCACATCTAGCTGCAGTCGCGGCAAACGAAGGCGCGAGGAGTGATAATGGTCCAGCGTGGAGAGACTACGTGACCACAGCACTCGAGGCCGTTGAGAAGTACGGGAACTTGCTGGTGTGATGATTTCGAATAGGGCTTCGAAGAGATAATTGTATGAGGGAATAATAAAAAAAGTTGAGAAAGTCATGTGGAACAATCGCGTTATAATAAATCGATTTACCATTAAAGATTATCTGAGAAAAGAAAACGAGATCATAATGTTCCTTAGGTGTTCATTGTATACATTTAGTTTATGTAATATATTATAGATTTATAAAAAAATGTTGAGTATCAATTTTTAAATTAGAATGATTCCAGAATATTATGAATACACAAAAGGTTAAATAAATTCATCAGCTGCAGATTTTTCAAATAAAAATGTTCAAAGTAAAGATGGGGGATAAGGGAATCATCTTGACGTTTACTAAGAACTTATTTGATTCGGTTTACCCGAGTTTTCCTATAGGTACTTATAATTTCTTTCACATTTAATTTATGTAAATAGTATGTAGTTAATAATGTATGGCGAATTGCTATTCCTATTATATTTACACAGGATAACATACTTAATTATTTATACAATTGTTAATTTATTTTTAATTTTATTACCTTGTATTTTATACTAAAAGATAATTTTCTTGTAAATAAAGTAATTCTGTAAGTAAAATATTGTAATGTTTATATTAAACATATTTATAAAAATATAGTTACTAAATAAAACTTAATTAATAAATATGTAATCTTATTTCTCCCATATCCTTCATGAAGACTGAGATAAACTTGAATTTCATTTGTATATAAAATGTAATTATCGTGAGACACTTCATAGTTAATTGTAGAATACTAATGAAATATACAACAAAAAGAATTTTATAGACGATCAAACAGAAAAAGTTAATTTTAATTTTAATTAAAGATACCTTTTATTATAATTTAATTATAAATAATAAATATTATATTATTATAAACAATTAAATAACAATTTCAGTGAAATTTTTAAAGAATTGTAAATAACGTTGGATATATATATATATATATATATTTATTATTGGTATATTAATTACCGTTACTTTATTTTAACCTTAAAAATTTTCTATTAATTAACATCTTAATTGTGACAGAAAATTCATCGAACAATAACATTATTAAATTGTAAATATATTCAACATTAGCGGTAACGATTATGTTTGACTCTCACTAATTTCATGTGTGAACAGTAGCGTTACGCACGTTTACTTCTTTACTCGGCTCATTATACCGTGCGTTCCTGGCAAGCGCAAACGAATGTAGGAGCTTTTGCGTGAACAACGGTAAGTATTAGATTTCAGTGCGCACTTGTGTCTGAAAGAGATAATATTTATGATGTAGCCTTTAAAATTAACTCACATAACACTTAAAATTCAGTACAAATACCTAAAAATTGGTATAAATTAATTGGACGACTTCAAGTTTATCACGCAGTTGTCATTCAAACAATATAGTTAACTTGATTTTTCGTAAAAATTTTTCTGAAAATAAATTCGAAATTCACCCTAAAAATGTAAAACATTGAAATCACTGCAAAACCACAAATCCACAAGTCGCCGAGAAAAAAAATATTTCTACCGTCTGTGCTTGGGGTATTTCCAAACCGGACTGCACTGACAAAACTCGTTAATACATCGTAAGCCCTTTTCGTTTACGTCCACCGTACAGGTAGCACTTCGGCCACCAAAATTTTTTCCAAGCTAAATCGACCTGCCGGTGATTAACGCTTCCCTGATTAGATTATTACTCCAACGGGACCTGGATGAACTCGGCGAGCCGCTAAACGCTTGATCTAATACCTGCCGCGAACGGACAAATATGTGCGTTTGAGTTTAGCTGCGGTGGTGATCGTTTCGCCTCGTTCACCTCATTACGCGCTCCTGTCCACTTGAACTTTTAACCGACTCGGCTTTTGAATGAAAAAGATAGAAGGAGGGGGGTCCAATGTTTAAGCCTTGTAGCAAATGCATTTATGTGGTCGCTAATTTTTGGACGACTGCAACGATTAATATTGTCATTATTGTTAAACTCAGAAGGTTGAGGTTTCGGGATCATGGATTGGCTTCACATGTCTGAATACGTTCAAAGCTGTAAAAATATAAAGAAATGAATAATAGAAAACCCTGGCCTAATATTCTGATAAAAATATAAGTCATAGTTATGTTTATTAAAGAATATTTTAAGAATATATAAAGGATGAATTCTCTTTCAAATGTATATTGTTAAGCCTGCCACCGACCTATCGATAGCATTCTAAAAAATTAAAAAATCGGAGTTTTCAAATTTATTTTATAAATTTCAAATTATCGTTATAAAGCAATGAAAATGCTTTGACAAATCAATCAAGTCTGTACGGCCAATTCTATGCACATCTTATGGAAGCTTGCTTTACCTAGTTTTATATTTTATTTTAATTTTCAAAATTTAATTCATGCTGCGCATTTTATTAAAAATCAAAAACTTTTTCAAAATTTCACAGACTTAACTAATCATATTCAGTGTTGCTTCATTTTGCAGTATTCAATTAAAAAATAGGTTCGCTATAGGTATACCTAAGAAATCGTTAACAATTAAAGTGCATTTTTGTATTTATAATTTAATCAAGTCATCGAGAAGATTCTTGCAATAATAATTAAAGATCCGAATATTGAAAGTATCTTTTTTTTACACAAGTATGAGTAACCTCTTCCATACAGAAAAAAATACTAAATTCAATAATGCAAACGTAAACCACGAGGAATCCGCTATTCAGTGCTAATTACTTTTACCCAGTATTTTATTTAACTTTCCAGCTGCTACTTATTTCATCGGGGGCTCGACTGGTTTACCCTAACCGATATAACTAATACGTTTTTTCAATATTAGCCTATAACGCTTGTATCCACTTTATAAAAACTGTCTCAAATTACACCTCGGCAAACAAATACAGCGCAACAGTCGAGTTTGCTCTTCGCGCGACACCGGCGAACGACAAAACAAACTCCACCTGACAGACGATCGATCAACACCAGCGTATAAGTATGTTATTTACCTACTCCATGCGGAATATTTCAGCAGCACGGAGATGCATGCACAACCGTCAGTTGGACGCGCGAAAGAGAAAAAATTCCTAGCGCTTGCAAGCGCGCGCGCGCTCATGCTCCCGAAGAGTCGCTCCGGTTTGGATCGGTAACAATTAGAGCCTTTAGCGTGTGTGGAGGAGCCGTTTGCTTAACGTTCTCCCTGATACAGTTACGAAATACAAGGTAGCGACGCCTGCCCACGCAAACGCGAGTCTTTACCCCGAGCAAAGCCCAACGATCGGCAGCAGTCGAATGTCGGCTATTCGAGGTGTACAGCCGCTGTCGATTTATCGATGGAAGTTCTCAAGCTCTAGCTGAAAGTAATGAGAAGGAGACGTAAGGATGCGGAAATCGAGATCGGGGGTCGCACGAGACAAGAAAAAAGTGAGGTCGAACTGTGATCAGAGAGATTAGAAGAGGGGAAGATATATTGTGGATTAAAGAGAGACGATAAAATAGCGCTGGAACATGGGCACGCGACTGTGGTGCGGAGTTCTCGTGTTGTCGGTGTGTGCGCAAAGTGCTCTCGCCGCGGACAATGAACAAATTGAACTCAGTGATATCGCGGTGGTCTCGAGGGACGACGGTGCAGCGACGGTGCCCACGACAGAGATCACTGCGCTTGCTACGACTGACGATTCGTACAGGTAATAAGGATGTAGCCATATTTTATTTTATTTTAATAATTGAGAACAATTTTAATGTTTATTCTGGCGAAGAAGTTTATTTTACATGAACTTTACAAATGGGTCGATAATTGTCTAGAATTTTTTAATCTAATTTAAAATACTGTTAGGAACGAAAGAATCGGCAGATTTATTTGACACATAGTTATATTTAAAATTTTCTGTCACCCCACAAAATGTAAAAAACCATGTAAAAGAAATCATTAGTTTGGACCGTCCATTGGATTATATATAATCGTTTTCTTGTAATCCTCTTACAGGCGCTCGAGATTATACCACCATGAACGGGAGGGTTTTCAAGCACGCGGAGATCACGAGCACGACGACGAGTATCAGGACGAGGAGGTGGAGCACGACCAGCACCATCAGGACGACGCTGGCGATACAAAGGCTATGAGCCAAGCGAAAGCAGATTATTGGGGTGGCTACTACGACTTCCTCATAAACGAGGGCAGCTATAAGTTTTGGGCTGTATTTCAGGTACGGCGAGAATATGATAATTTTTCAAGAGAAATTACCTGCCTTTATTACTATTTAATAATCTATATCACATAATTTAATGTTGCTTACGCGTGTATAAATTGAAAATTTAGTAACCATGTACGTGTAGACTTCACTTTAATTGGTCATTTAAAATTAAAATCAGTTACTTCGAGAAAGAAACATTTGATTTATGAAAGAAAACAAAATAACAATAACCAACATCCCTCGTCAACAGCTTGCCACCGCGGCGCTGCTCATCTACAGCGGCTTCGCTGCGCTCTACTACGCCAAGGTGAATCCGCCGAGTGGCGAGGACTACGAGGATGATTTCTTTCGGCGGAGGCGCAGACGTCGCTCGCTCGATCGTTACAAGCTGCCGCGCGATCGGCCATATTACGGTCTCGAGCCCCAGATCTTTCAGAGGATACTCGACGCTATTGCCAGAGAAATTCACTGATGCATCGATCGATGTATATTCAAGCGCGCTCGGAAAATTTTTGTAGTAACAATTGAAATTTTTATATTTTTGTAAGATGATTCTACAGGTGCAATGGAAAGTTACATCGTTAAAAATATTATAATATTGTAAGAATAGAAATTTTTGATCGTTCAATGATGTGCACAGTGTAATAAGAGGGAATAAGAATGACGACGAATCAAAATTTCCTGTTGCATGATCGATGGTATATAAGTTTATACCTTTGAGTGATAAATATACTCCACTTTAAATTTACCTCTCCCTATATATAATTGTAAATCTGCTTGCCTCTTTTCATGATATGTATAGTTTTCTCTTAGGCATTTTTTTCGCTGCCGTTCTTGTATTTTTTTTCGTAAAGAAGAACTGGTATTATACCAAATTAAGTTATTTTATTTTTTATAAGTTAAGAATAATACATGAAATATATAGATATAATTATGTACATATAGAAAAGTACGTATAATTTGTTTAAATAGATTGTTACATTATATTGTTTTAAAGAATATATATAGTTCATTCAATATTTGTAATAATTAATACATAATAAAACATTAAAATAAAAAAATTAAACATTTAATATTACTGAAGTTACGCTGAAAATTTAAAATTCCCTTTTATTGAAGAGGTTCTATATAGTTTTTGGGGATTTCTATAAGAAGTAACTGAAACTTTACCATAACTATTAGAACCTGGTATGTCAAAGCTCGGGTCAGCCCGCCAAGGAGAATCGGAGAAAATATGATAGCGCGTCGAGTCTTCGACACGAATGTCTTTAAATCGTACGGCATATCACTCTACACCGTACCACAAACTGAATGCGGACACGTCGTTTTCGGCAGCCCAGACTATTATGCGTGCAGCATGCGTCGCCATGAATTACGGCCGTACGGGCGGCCATGCGGCCGGAACCTGCAAGATGGGTCCCGCCAAGAATCCAGATGCCGTTGTCGATCCACGACTTAGAGTCAGAGGAGTGAACGGGTTGAGAGTCATCGACGCGTCGATAATCCCCGTGTTTCCGAGAGGCAAAATTAACGCCGCTGTGGTCATGATCGGGGAGAAGAGTAGCGATATGATTAAGGATATACACTGCAGTTGACGTTTGCGGGAAGTGTCGCAGGCGTCGCCAGCTGCTAATGGTCATAGACTATGAGCGCAGACGGCAAGTCGGAACAACCCTGGTCTAAATGACAAGGCTTGTCTTATTTTTGATACCCCTTTATAATATTTATATCGGGACATAGAATTTTTCTCTATG
>UXGD01007899.1:0-10273 GCA_900474315.1 Torymus auratus | reverse complement strand
GAATTATCCAATGGGATTGCATGATTTTGAAATATACCATGCACGTTCCACGCGAATCAATGTCCATCGGGTGTACGAATCGTGCTATGCCGCTACGTTTCTCCGATATCACATCGTGCTCGATTATGCTGTAGACGCAGATGTGTGCATTTGTTTCGATTGTAGCGCTTCGTACATATGAAGGATATATATATATCATTTCAAAAATTGTGTATACGTCAGATAGCAATAATTCAGAATATCCAAACTCGTTGATATATACACAATTTTTGAAAAACGGCGATTGAAACATTTATTTTCACAATCCGACCGACTATTTTCATATAGCAAATATGCGAGTGCTAGCGTGAATCTTAATAGGTAGTTTTCAAATGATCGTAAAAATGTGTTTATTTTTAGAACCGGCTGCGTCTCACGTTTTTACGTTAATCAATTAAAAAGAAAGATTTACGAAAATAGTTATAGTAATAGCAATAATTATTCTCAATGAAGGACTTCAAAGAATACGATAAAGGACAAAAAATATTTTACGAAACGATGGACGTACAATAATAATAAGCTTCTTTACAATACCTTAATTCTTTCGGCAACAACAGGAGCAGCGGCTACTCGATATTCGCAAGGCACGTGTGCTAAAGCTTCAACTATATTCTTATTCGGCAAAATGCTTGAATATCCAAAGCGACGAGAACGAAAGCGAGTCTGGGCGGGGAATGCGGCGTGTGCATGCGAGGCTCTGCTTTATAACCCTGGCCTTGAAAATCCCAAAATAAAGCTGGATTCGCACTCACCAATGGCGGATTGAGAACCGACATCAAGTTGTGGACGCACCGTTTTCATATACAAGCAATGTAACTTGCTCTTCGTACTCAAGGGGATCGCATCGTTAACGACGGTGCTGTCATTGACGATATCTGCAATGTTTTTTGCTAAGCTCCCCTGTAAAAATCTTCAGCATAAGAAATGGTTGACTGTCATAATTATGACCATATTCTCCGGTCATAATTATGGCGGGAGGAATTATAAATAGGACGGAATATAATTATGCGGGTTTTAAAAATTTTCTTCAATTTCTGATTTTTAAATCTAATGGCATTCATACATAGATCGCGGGATCTAAAAATTGATGAATTGCTTTAGATAATACAGCGTTATCGTAACTCACACGATGAACGCATATACGATGCACGTGCACTGTTATTTACCTGGCTGTCGTGCACGATGCAACTGCGCGCTTGCGCACAAGGAGCGCGCTCTGTTGTTTTACTCGAGCATTCTCCCCGTACCTATAAACCGTGCGATCTCTTCTCCGTGGCTGTGCGAAGTTTTCTGGAGTGATATAATAATACGTCATAGGAGTTTATTGAAATTTATTTCTGGACCAATGAATAATTAGAAATTAATAGATTCCCAAGCGCTTCAAGAATTTTCACAAAAATCATTTTCACCAGTAGATTAAGAACAAATATAAATAATTTAACTCTTTATGAAAAAAAATAGCTCTTTTAAACGAAAATTGTATTTTTCAGAAAGGAAAATCATGACATCAAATCTGTTAGATTAAAATATTTAACTCTTTCAGTCATATAATTCGTTCCCAAAAATATGATTTTTTGCCATAAATTTATTTATAATAATTATAAACAATTATAAATCCGAAAAGTATTAATATATTTCTCAAGCTTAAGTATTTATCTAATAGAAAATAAAAAAAAAGAGGGATAGGCATTAAATACAAACAATAAAATGACGAGAAATAAAAAAAAATTTGGGTGCCTATATAGGCTTCTGTGACTGAAAGGGTTAAAGAGTTTTGTATTTAACATTAGAATATACATTCATATCTCTAGCAGAAACTTGAAACTCTGTTTATTTTATTTTCTTACACTGAATTTCGCGCGTTTGCACAGACATACAAGTCTGCTGATGAAAAGAACCCTAGTTCTTACACAACGACATCTATTGGTATTCTCGTCGAAAAATCATCTAAATGTAGGGAAACGAATATGTTCGAGACTCTCGAGTGTGCATGTGCATCGCGCTATAAACGTTCCTGTGATCAGTTGCAAATTCGGGGGAAATACAGATTGATGCACTGGGTGTCATCTTTATTTCCATCGCTATTTGCAATAATCATACTGGATTTTATTTCAGGATTTTCTTTGCAAGGAATGTTGGTTTAAAGCTAATGAATATAATCTAGTGTGACTAAATAATTAATTGTTTATATTTATTTTTCTTCAAACTGCATGGTTTTAGAATTTTTAAACACTATATGTTTTATTAATTTGATAATGCAAATATATGTATATAACAAATCTAGAAACAAATCAGAAACAATTTTTGTCAAACAAATTCAGTCAATAGCTATTCTGATATTGTTAATTAAAGCAACAAAACATCAATTGATGTGTGACTTATTAAGTAGTTACGTATACATTTTTATCCGAAAATCTAAACGAAACAAGGCTGATTTCATTCATTGAAATTTCAGGGGAAATATACATGGGGAAAATTATCTTACGATTTACCAGTATGGCACAATATCAATTAGTATATTAAAATTTGACTGATTTTATTCAAGCGAAAGATTATATATTCATTAGCTTTAAACCAACATTTCTTGCAAAGAAAATCCTGAAATAATAACAAGCAAATCTGTGTTTCCCCTGGATTTCTAACTGATCATGAGGGTTTGTATAGCAATGCACACTCGAGAGTCGAGCATAATATATTCTTTTCCCTATCTCTCGGCAATTTTGCGACGAGAAAGCCAATAGATCTCGTTGTGTTAGAACTAGAGTTCTTTTCGTCAGCAGACTTGTATGTCTGTTTAAGCGCGAGAAATTGTAAGGAAATGATATATACCGAATTTCAAGTTTGTGTTAGAAAGATATGAATGCATATTCTAATGTTAAATACAAAATCTTTTGTATATTTCAGAGACCGCAGCCGATCCAGTCAGCGTTCAGATTGAAAAATCATAGTTTTATAATGATTATTAAATTTATTATATTATTATTTACATTAGATTATTATATTATTATATAATAAGAATTATTTCTCTGAAAAAATTTTGTTGACCATTGTCCAGGATACGTAAATCGATTTCTTATTCTGTCGTATAGCTTTAGTAATATGAGAAATATACAAAAAACTGAGTATACAAAAATAAATAGAAATTTTGTTACCGGAATGGTTATCAAAAACCGACTTTAACAATAAATTATTTCGTCAGGAAGAGTCGTATTTTAATTGAAAAAAAGAAAGAAAATAAAATTAATGAATGAGAATTTTATTTGCTTTTTACATATTGAAATTGTTAATTTCTTCAAAAGTGACATAAATATAAAGTTGAACATAAAATACACAAAATATTGTGAAAATAAAAAGAAGCGGATTTTTGCCACTTTTCAATGTATTTTCATAAATTTGTGTATTTTAAGCTCATCTTTGAACTGATGATTTGATCGGTATTTCCCATAGAGTTGCTTATATGTCCTTAATGTTAGATATTTTCCAAGTAATATTATTTATACCCTGTAAATTATAATAAATACATTTCCTATAAAAAAAAAATGTCTAGTTACCAAAAACCATGTTTTCGCGAAACTGTAGCTATCAACACCTTTTTGCATATTTTTAACATTTTGTTCTCCATAAAATGGGGCCGAGGAAATCTGTGTGTAACCGAATTAGGTCTATGGCTGAATTACCACGAATCACTTTACATAAAAAATATATTTTTGTCTTTAACGTATTAATATATAAAAGAAATACAACACAGTTGAACAAAATTGTTGAAAAACAACCAAATTTAATAATATTGGAAATACATCGTTTCAAATAGAGGCATAATTTTTTCAGACTAGAGTATCTTCATAAATTACTATAAACATTTATAATAGTGAGTAAACAAGAACACATAATAGACACGTGTGCATACAATAGATTTTTACACCAAATCGCGTGATGGAACAAAAATTGTATGACCAAAAACTTTGGATCTCTCGCAATATAGGTCATTACTCGCGTTCTTCAGGCCGCAATAATCTGTACTATATAAAGCGGTGGGTGCTGGAGCATAATTCAGTGTTTAGCCAAAGCTCTGACAGGTCAAGCGCGCGCATATCTATCGCAAGAGCCATGAAAACTTTCATTGTGATTCTCATCGTCGGGATCGTAACCGTTTCCGGGGTACAAACGTACTCTTTTACACATAAAAATTTTGTAATATTTTAGTAAAGAAAAGAAAAAAAAATTTCCGATATATTTTTCCATAGTAGTTTTATAGGATTTTATAATACAAAATTATACAGTGTAAATGACAACAATATTGACCGTTTATTTATTTTTTTTTTACAGACATCGTTATCGGACCTCAACAATGGCTCCTCTAAAGTGAAAGTCACCGTAAGGCAATGTCTGATCGACTACAAAATTGATCCAGGTAATCCATTACTGTATACGTATGAAAATTATATTGAAAAATGATTTGCAAATTTTGTCGGAGGCGAAGACAACCCGTAATTTTTCGCGTTTCAATGGCGATGTTTCCTCTACGTATCCGCTGATATGATAATATTCGTCACATGCTTTTCAGCCGTCCTTGAACTAGATGCACACAGAAACGACGATTTGTACGATAGCTTAACGGATGAGCAGAAAGGATGTGTCACTGCCTGCCTATACAAGGGTTTCAACTGGGTGAGAAGCGAATTTCTAACGTTTTTAATTGTACTGCGAAATTCGAATGATAATTTGTAATGGTTGATTCCAGGTTTTCAAATTTACAAATTTTTAGGACAAATTTATTCTTGAAGCAATTTACTATGTTTTCTTCACGCGGTTTTCCAATTTGTCAAAAAGCAGGTTTTAATGACGTTGTTTTCAAACTGTTATTTTTCTTACTTATACGTCGTTAAAAATCTATTGTCGACATTGATAAACATTTATTGTATAACTAAAAATAAGATAAAACGTTGAAAAGATTTTATTCGAATTTCATAAATTTTCTAACGAATCATTTTAATTCGTGGCCAATTATATTGAATATACCTAAATACAGGGTGTCTACTCACCGGAAATTTGATAACAAATGACATTTCACAGAACTTATTTTTCAAGTTGATTATAACACCATTAAATCTAATTACAGTTGTTTTTACGTTTTAAAGTACGTATTGGCCAATTGATACTAGTATCAATCATCAACTTGAGAGATTACTTTATTCGATTATATGATTTGGTAACTCAAAGTGTTACCAGTTATAACCAGAATCCATAAAGGGCGATATTATGCTAATTTTGGTTTGACCAGTTCTAATATCGACTTAAATTTAATATTATTATAAATAAAACAATTGAAAAATAAAATAAAATTAATTTTACAGTTATCAAAATGATTGAAACATGAAATTTTTTTTTAATTCTGTAGTTGAGGCCAGATGGAAGCTTGGACATTGACCTATTGACTGAGGGCGATACAGCTGAAGAATCAGCAGCGGAAAAAGAGAAATATTTGAAAATTGTGAACGAATGCCGAGCAGAAGGTAAATTTAAAATTCTTAACAATAATCAAATTTTTTACAAACCCAATATAAAAAATATTTTTTCATTTCAGTTGGAAAAGATGATTGTAAATTTTTCCATTGTGTTGACTCGAAAGACTCGTGCTAAATCAAAACCATACGAAGAACATTTTTCTTTGACGATCAACAAAAAGTATTCGAGAAAAGTATTAAATTGTAATTTTCACACTGTAAAAATACACATGTGATCATGCGATTTCATTGAATGTAATTATGTATTATAAACGTATCGTGCCACTTGTAAAATATCCTATAAAGAGCCTCTTTTCCTAAAAAAAAATAATAAAAATAAAGTTTATATAAGAAAAAAGTCATTCGTATATTTTCAATATAAACTTCACACGCTCACCCAAAAATCCCGTTAAATAAACTACGAAATAGCAGCATCTAACCGGAAGCGTCGGAATCCGGGCCTCGCTAATAATCTACGACGGTGCATCAGGCACAATCCACGCGCTCTACTTTCGAATCGTTGTTAATCTGCGCCGGAGACGACGCATGAATGGGTTGAGGTTGTCGCGCGCGTGCAGTAGTAGTCTGACGACACGCTCGCTTGACGCTGCATGAGCTTTCGGTGTACTCCCACACGCTCGCAAGATCGTCGTCCAGGGGCCATGAGGATCATCGCCGTCGCCTTCGCTATTTGCCTCGCGATCGTTTATGCGGTACGTTTTTGGGGTTTATTAAAATCTTAAAGCTTGGGTGACTTTGCACGTTCGAAAGGGATTTATCGAAGAAAACTTGTGTTTTTAATACTTGAAAGTGCAGAATATACTTGTTTGAATTTTTTTTAATAGGTGTATTCTTGTACCATAAAAATTATATTTGATATAAGGGCAATTGAATAAGAAAAATTGACTTGTAATTGTAAACATTCTTATTTCTATCTTTAATATTTGCGATAGGATGATGTGACGAATCTTGATAAGCGAGACGAGGATATGGTGACCTGCCTCATCGAATACGGACTTGACCCAGGTCTGTGTGTTTAACAATTGATAATTATCAGAAAAATCTTATAAAATAAAGTGATTAATTGTTTTAATATATGTTCAGGCATTTACAGCCATCGAAAACTAGACTCCAAACTCCCAACCGAAGACCAAAAGAACTGCTATCTGGCCTGCATGCTTAAAAAAATTGGATATGTGAGTGTCCAGATACCAATTTATACCCTTTCCCTCGCTATTTTCATGAGCAATTTTACATTAGAACTTTGAATTACGACATTTAAAATAATCATACTATTGACTTATAAATATTACAATAAAAAGCGCATAAGAAATGATTAAATAATTACGATCAATTTTCAGATGAAGAAAGACGGTACTATTAACGTTGAATCTATACTTCTTCACACATACAGCCCCGAGAAAAGGGAAGAAGGGAAACGAAAACTTGATGACATTCTTAGCACGTGCAAATTTCAAGGTACTTATTGAATACAGAACTGATGATTTTATAGTCAAATACTGTTGAAATTTGTCAATGTTTATTAATATTTTTGTGGTATTTATTTTATAGCTGGAAATGACATATGCAAACTGGCTCGCTGTTTTCAGGACTTACGGAAATCACCCAAGTGAAAATAATTTTTATTATTACAAATATTTATTACCTGGATAATAATTTTGTACATTTAAAAGTAATTTCCACTGCCATATTTAAGATAACCACCGGATTTATTTAAGTGTATACGCTAAACTAATAATAAACTAATTCAAAATAATATGGATAATGTTTAGATTTTCATAGACAATTACTTTATTTTTTGACATTTATTTATATTCTTGAACTGTGTAGAGATTGTACTGACTACGTAATTTACTACTACAATCTATGAAAACAACGAAATTGTCATTATTATACTGCAAATACAGTGAAAAATAATAAACCGGTCTTGAACACCTTTAAAGAAAATATAAAAATGTTTCATATTAGTATAAAAAGGTTTAAAAATGGTTTGAATCATTGTTAATAAGCTGACCTTGCTGAACGTTTCCAAACTCAAGTAAACCATTGAACCGCCAGTTAACACACACTCCTTACAGCTACGTATCATGATAATGTTAATTAAAGCTTTGTTTTGTTTCGATAACTTATACCAAAGACAATCGTAACTGTAATTAGTATTATAATAAATATTGGTATTGTTGTGCAGAGTCATATTTCTCCAGGCGTAATGAATCGATATACTGTAGTCGATAATATTTTTATCCGGAGAAAAAAATCAAATGAAAATGTATCACTCCCACTATTAATAGGACAATATATCTTATGGACTCTAATACGTCATTCAACTTTGTTACAACCAGAAAAGATGTATATAAAACTCCTGAAAATTAGTATCGAAATGATACTCCAACGAACGCATAGAAAAACGAGCGTCAAATTTATTATAAAGCTAGAAACATTTAATTCATTGTATCATGCGGTGATTAAAAACTTACTACAACAGATCCAATTCCCAAAGCCAAAGTACTTATAAGGATGGTAAAAAAACAATTTATATTGTAGATAATTTCAACAATTTCAACTTTTCTATAACAAAAATTAATTATTTCATATCTTGGAGTCATACTAATTTATCTATATGCATGGTACGTAATTAATATTATAAACGTTTGATGAGAAATTCATCCTTGTCTTAAAATCTCGCAATGTATGGTTACTACATTAGCTATCATATAGTTATATATACGTAAGCATTAGCATCTACAAAACTTATTACACCAGCTTCCGCTCTGTTTATGATTTTGGAAACCATTTCCAAACGTAATCTGATACAAATAGAATCACAATAAGACATTAAAATACAGGTTTATTTAGTTGTTTATAAATTACGAATTATTATTATTTTATATTGAATATGGACATTCATGTTGCATAAATTAATTAAGTGCATAAATTATAAAAGAGAGAACGGAATTAATATCGAAGTGCAGCCAAAAGTATTGTTAATTATTTTTTTCGGCCTCTAATAAATTATTGATGACAAAACACACGCGCGTCATTTCCATTTTCTAGTATCGTAAAAATTACCAATTCTTTATAATCTCCAAACTTAAGCCGTTAGTATAAAAGACTCTAATATCCAACTTTATCATAAAAATGACCAATTATTGATAATCTCCAAACTTAAGCCATTAGTATAATAGACTTTAATATCGCGAACTTGCGGATAAAAGTTATAGATCTATTGTAATTAAGATAATTAAAAATATGGTATCATTCAGAATACTATTGTTTTGGTACAACATAAATGAAGTGCTAATAAGAGTTATTTTTAACAAGTATTATGTCATTAATATTCCTTGAACGTTTTTAAGATACTTTTAAACCACATCCGAATGAACTATTTCATCATTGAATAATTTAATTTCTACAAAACTTTGGGCTTTCCATATTTATATAAATACATATAGATAAACTCCTAATTATTAAACCTCAACTGCCGAAAAGCTTTTAGAAATTTTGTCTGCTAAAAATTTCCGAAAAATTATGCAGTGAGAATATCCCGAGCTTGAAAGTTTCCCAAAAGTTTTCCAAACTCTTTTCAAACATAAAAAAAATTAGAAAATGAAGCGCTCGCGTGACGATTTTGAATAATGCTTTATAGAATAATTTTGAATGCCGAAAAAAAAATAGCAATGACATTCTCCAATACGATAATCCGATTCACCCCTAATTCCAAAACCAATCAGACTGCCTATAAAGCATTATAGAAAATTTATTTCGAGCTTTTAAATAGTAATAAAAAGCTTAGCATATACCAAAGTTACGATAAATACTATCACAGAAAGGTAATGTGATGGTAAGGTAAGGTCGAAGTGACCAAAAATACGACCACAGTCCAGACCATTTATTCAAGCAAGTAACTACTTGCCAATACACAATTACAAAAAGTCCGTCGTCTAACAGTATTTTTGGGATTTTGTCCTTCCTGTAAAAATATATTCTTCAGAAAATTTCTGTCAAAAATTATAATTGATAAATAAACAGTTTTGTACAACTTTTTGGAAATTTATTCATGGCTCATCTATAAATCTTTTGAAAAATTACATTTTCATTGATTGTTTTAAAATGTAGATGATTTGTTACGTATGTACAAATCGATATTTACTCTACAGGATTTTCGTAAGGTATAGGTAGGTGTTCCTATTTGTCTGTCTATTCATATTAATGTGTCCTTTTTTTAATCTTAATATAAAAAAGGCGTTTAACGATTTAAAGTTTCAGAAAACTATTGACACAAACAATAGAAATATTTTTTAGTGCCAAATTTCATTAAAAGGTGTTGTAATACGGATACAACGTCTTCTGCTTCAGGGGATACTCACACGAACATCTACCCTAGATATTGCGCAAAACGTAATGACAGTTTCATCCAGGTGGCAGTTTTGTAAAACGTGAAATTTTCAAATATACTAAATTAAATTATTAAATTATAATAACTAAAGACTATAAGACTATTAAATTATAATAACTGTAAAGCTGCAAGTGCAAATAGGTTTTTTTTCTTTTAAGACATGATATTAATTTGGAAACTTATTAAAGAGAATTAGAAAAATGCCTCAAACAAGTGAACTTTATCAATTTTTCCAAATAATATTTTATATCTTATATTTTTTAGAAAAATAATAAAAACGTTTTCGTTTAAAATAAACTTTGCTTATCTTTAT
>UXGD01007898.1:0-10274 GCA_900474315.1 Torymus auratus | reverse complement strand
TTAATTTTCAATTTAATAATTACCACATAACTATTTTAAATATAATTTTCTTGATCATTTTGAATAATATCTTTATGGAAAATCAGATATGCAGAAAGAATGAAATTTTATATTAAAATATACATTTAAAAAATTTTTTCGATGTAATTTATCAATTCTATTTGATAAAGTATTTTGCTAAAGCAGTTAGCAGCGGTTTTTTACTTGACCGTGCTGTGTTGTTAACATTCGACTGCTCTCAACGCCTTGTACGCCGAATTCAAGTACAAAAGCTCGGAGACAATGGAGTTATTAAAATCGAAGGATTGAGCAATCGATATTTCACTACGACAGTGCAAATAAAGAGATAATAAGACGCAAAATAACGCCTACGCTTTGGTACATAGTCACACAGAACTAAGTACATGGAAATCCCGTAAGAGGATCTCGAAGGTTAAGATCAGCAAGACAAGCCAAAGTCGAGATCCAGACGATCGATCGCTGTCGTGCCCTTTACTGACTGCTCGGAGTCTCCGTCGACATCTGATTCCAATTCCCCGTATTTCACTACGGTTTTTAAAATCTTCATTCAACAGAACTGTAAATACATATATATTGACATATAATAATTAGATCGCAAGTATAGGTTATTCAATTTTAAAATATATAAATAAATTTGACGTGAGATTTGTCAGTGTTCCATAAACTTGTTACTGTTCTTTATTCCTTTCGTACATAAATATTCAGTAATCAAAAGCTCCGCCGCATCATTCAATGTTCTAATTAAAAATTTTAATTGAATGAATTCATTCTTCCAGGTGTTAAGAAAGACCCGAGTTAATTACGTAGCACGTATACGTATATATTCAACCCTCTCGTGATCTCGCTCCCACTTTCCCGCGTCTCGGGCATACTCTACATATACATATATGCGCGCCCTTTTACTCTGTATTTCTCGTTTTCTCTCCCCCTTCTTTTTTTTCTTCATTGTCTCTGTCAAGTTCGACCGCGCGACGATCGATACCGGCCATACGCGCTTCCGCGCGCACACGCCTAATTACGGACACACGCGTGCGTCGCCGGCCGCGAGAAAGCGGCTCCGCACCCTCGTCACCTTCCCCCTATACGCCTCGCGTGACAATTAACGATTTGTACGGAACACTCGCGGACGGCGGATTAGATTAGGGGCCTCCCTACGCCGCCGCTCTTTCTTTGCGGACGCGAAAACGCGCCGCGTGTGACGAGCGATGACTTTTGCGTTTCCGCTTAGAAAACCGTAATTAACGGGCACTGCTCTCTCTCTCCCTCTTTCTCTCTTCCTCCGAGTATACGCGTATATGTGTACTTGTGCACCGCCTTTCAGAATGGTTTTACGCTTGACAAATTACGTGCCGGCTACGGCGGCCAGGATTTCATTTGTATCCTAAGGGGGCTTTTTTCGCGCCTGCGATCGTAACAGCGTGGGAGTTATGTGACGTGCATTGTATGTTTATTGTGATGTCTTTTTCAAAGCATTGAGGTATTATTTTAATGTTTGTTTCTGTAACTAAACCTTATCAAACATTATAGTAACACAGAATAAGTATGATATGATTATAATTATGATTTAAAAGTAAATGTGTAAACATTCAACTATAAAAATATTTTTAAATCGTTGCATTTATCTATAATAGCACTCGAGTTCAAAGCTGCAGCTTTGAACTCGCCATGGCTATAATCATGAAAATACTTGAAATTTAATCTAACATTGCCTAAGTTGGCTGTCTTACTTAAATTTACCCGAGAAACTTAATAAATTACATGTATTGCGTTAAACGATATCAGGAAATCTAAGAGCGCATAATACTTATCGCGTATTTACATGCAGAAATTAAATAATACCCGAGCGCAGATAAGACTGGGGAGTAACGACACGCGTTATTAGATTATAATCTAGGAAAGTTGATAATTACCAAGTGCATAAAGTGTTTTTACGAGAGACAAATCTCTTACTTTACGCGGCTCGGCGGCCGTAGTCGTAGAAACGCGTGCGGCTACCGCGCGGGTTAATAATGCATATATATATAAACGCGCGAAATCGCACATGCAAGCGAGCGTCGGCATTTCCGTTTGCCGACTGTATCACGCAGCGGTGGCGGCAGCAGCAACAGTTCGCGCATGCACACACAGACACGCGACGCATAACTACGTCGGCATCCACGCTTGATCATACTGATCTAGCGTAATTGAAGGCTCATTAATGACTCCGGCATGCAACAGGATAGCCGCTAACGGGCGGAAATATTCGATTCACGAGTGATACGCATTTACACATCGGGCATCCGCGAGTCGACGCGCTTATTCCACGTACATATATATACGCGTATATGCTGGGGGTGTCGTGCAGCGCGCGTCTGTGTATAGCTACCGAGTCGCGCGGTGTTTGCATAGCTCAAGTGCCAGTGACATAATTTCCAGAACTACGACGTAACACGTTCGCGTAATCCTGTGAATATGGGCGTGAACTGTACTATATACGGATAATCAACATTGTTTCTTTGAAAAAATGTTATATTCTTACATTAAGTAAAATTTTTTATTTTTTAATAAATACTTGGCGTTTCTACTACTGCCATGCATAAATGCTCTACCGAGTGTTAATTTCTGTGTTGTACAACAAGTAGACAGCTGTTTAGGCACTTTACATAACAATCAATTTACAATAAATTAACGATCCTCGAATAACGAAACTAAACAATTTGAAACATCTTCACATTCAAAGTCGGAAAATAGTTATACAGAATATCCGAACAAATTTCAACAATTTCCCATAGCAGCGAAATCCCTCGTTCTTTTTTCTATGTCGAGCGGCCCACACATCCATAAAACTCCATTATTAACTTCGACAGAGAGGGGGGAGTGGGGTGAATTTCTCTGGATTTATCGCGCAAAAAATATCGAGGGAAAAGCCAAGGGTGTATTATAGATATAGCGAGCGAGAGAGAGAGAGAGAGAGAATCCATCGCCACTCGTGGCATTCGCGTTCCCGCCGCCCGCTGAATTCCCGCGTCGCCGTTTCCATGGGGGCGAGAGAAGGAGAGAAGTGTGTGTGTGAGAGAGAAACGTTCGGTGAGAGATCGAGAGAAAATCGAAGCTCGCAGGACCTTTCGTCCCGCCATAGGATCTCGAAGGATCGCGCGTACGCGTTGGTCAGCCGCGGCAGCGGCTGCTCTATCCCCCGATGGATTGTGGAATCTCCAGTGCGCCACGGCGACGTCGACGGCAGAAGCAGCAGCAGCAGCAGCCAAAGCTTCCTCCTCTCTTCCTCATTTTCTCTCCTATTTCTTTTTCAGCAGACTACTGCGAGTAGCGCGCTTCTGTCTTTCCGCAAGTGCAAAGCCCAGAGGTGTACGTATATATGTTCCTCGCGGCGCTATCGGCGCGCCAGCGCTTCCCGGTTCTTCTCTCTATCTCCTCTCTCGCGTACAGAAGCTGCTGCTGCTGCGGCGCGGACCTTTGATTCCGGCTCTCTCGCCGCGCGCCGATAGATATATACGCGCGATATATGCGCCTCCGAGGGAGAGAGGAAGGGTATTTTCAATCGAATGAAATTACACGTAATTACGCGTATATGTGCGAGAGAGAGGGCTTAAACGTCTAAGATTAAAAGGAATCCGGCGAGTGCGAGATGCATGAACGAAAGGAACGAGAGAGAGAGAGAGAGAGGAGGGGGGGGGCACTCTCTCGTTCATTCGCTCGGATCGCAGCGTAATTACGCATGCATGCGTATCTCGTGACATCGGGCTTTATGTCTATTACTCGCGCTCTCTGTACTTCGCGATGGTATATACGCGAGGGTCTGCGCACCTACACGCGTTCACTCGCCAAAGTGGAATTCAATTAATATTAATTAAAATGGCAAGGGCCAAGTACGCTGATAATTATGTGGCTGCGGAAAGTCACACCCCGTGTGTGCTGCTCCTCGTCGTGCGGTATGGCCTCTCTGCGCCCCTCTTTTTCTCCATATCCCCTGCTGCAAATTATGGCAAGTCGGATGCAGAGTTCATTCGATTCTACTATATTTAAATTTTTTCTTTTTTTTATTTATATGCAATCAATTTGTTTGCTGCTTTTACTATATGGGCAACGGTATATTTTAACCAAAGTGCACTGCTTCGATTAAATACCGTGGATTTGTTGTGCGCAGTTGTAATTTGACGTTAAAATTGACTAGATAAATTTTAAAAAGAGTAATCTATTATAGGCTTGCACAATCGTACAATCAAACGATCGGAGCAAACGCTAAACTTAATAAACTATATTCTTGTGTGAAATGCGATGTAATTACAGTTTCGATTATCTTGATTTGAAGTAATGATGACTATTCTATATATTCTTCTAATTAGAAATAAACAGTGTGCAAGTATAATACTGTCAGAGACGTATTTTATTTATCTATAATTATGAAAAATTGTGTGCTTGCGGCGACTCTTCTGTTAATCGCTGAATCATACAAAGGTAAATTATTTTGTTGTCAGAGAAGTATTGTGAAAGTCTTATAGATTTTTTGCACCTTAATATTTAGAAAATAACATCGTTCTTTATACTCTTTTTTTAGTCATCGGAATCATGGAAAATATATTATTTTACTTTATGCGATTGAAACTTGTTTTCAGAACTCGTTCGCGCCTCGACCTGTTTAGTGCAATGTTTATTATTACTTCTCGTATAAGGTTGTCGGAGGAAATAGGTATTACGATGCGTTTAAGCGTTATAATTATTGTAATGATTACTCAGCCGGATGGGAATTTAAGAATCCTTAACTATTTTGCTTATAACTTACACTGGAGACTAATCACACATAAAATTAAACTTAGAGGTGTAAAAATAATTTAAAATTATAAATTTATTGGATTATTTCAAGTTATCTAAATTGGCGAAATAATCATCTTTTAACGATTTTATTAATTGTATATTAATAATAATTAGTGAGTATACATTAAAGTTCATTCGCACATCTATTATTAAAAAAATTTAATCGAAAAGAATACTTATTTATCTTCGACAGCACACTCTAAATATTTCCATAATTTTTAGTAAAACACTTGACTTGCCGCAGCTTATACTGCTAATCCTCCAAACCCCAAACGTATTATCAAAGGTCTCTAAACGGTTTCCTGTAATCCCTACCGCGCTTTATTTAGAGCTTGCCGGCCCTCGACTACTTACATAGCATATTCCACTTGCAGCCGATTTCCAGGACGAAATCTCGAGTTCGGTGTATCGTCAGCCTCCTCGTCACGTGTGCACTTGTTTGCGTCGTCGCAGAGTGCGCGCAACGGGCCATGTGCTCCCGCCGACTCTGGTGGTCTATTGGGGGCGCGCACGAAAAAGCATACATCACGATAACGAGCCTGGGAATCGCGCGACGGTGAGCTTGCGCGCCCCTCCGTGGGTACATATATACATATATCGTGTAACGCGCGCACACCTACGCGGATTTCTCCCGCTTCCGCTTCTTGTCTTTTTTTCTCTTTCGCAAGAGCGAGCGCACACGCCCGCATTTTTTCCCGTCTTTTTGCGCCTGACGAACTTTCTGGCCCTCTCAATTCTCCCGTTCGTTCTCTTGCTCTCCCTCTGTACCTCTCTCTCTCTCTCTCTCTCTCTCTCTTTGGTTCTTCCGCGCCACGGATACGGGTTTGTGTATGTGTACGATCGGCCCGGGTTTTCAGCGTGGCCTCTCTTTTGCACTTTCGTTTCATGCCTCGAGTGGTACTTTCGAGATACTTCATCGGGATTGCGGGCCCGCGCTTGAGTTCGCCGGATAAATATTTTTTTCCAGCTGCTTAAACGTTTTTCACTGGGCTGCGGCCTTTTAGTTTCGCATGGATGTTTATCCTGTGTTGTGGAATAAATATATCTTTGAAGAATTCAAATATTTTCTGTCATTATTTGTGAAAATTTCTCGAAAATTTGTGTATTTAGTAATGATTATAGTTTGTTTTTATCTTTACTTTTATCTATGAGAATGAGGTTAAAAAGTGATTAAACTTTGATATATGATATAGTAAATGGTTTGACGTTGATGTAGGAAATATTAATTTGAAGCGAAAGTCGTTAAAGGCTGGGGTCGTTATAAAAGTGCTTCACTAAAGTCATTCGCCGCCTACATTCTAAGACTTTTATCCCTGGCTAATACTCGAAGGGGGCATCTTGATACGTCTTGATCTAATTATCGACTCTTCGTTTTTCTTATCATTCCCGAGTGACTTGTACCGCTTGCGCTTAACGTCCAGGAGATTAAACTCCACGTCTTCGTTAGTAAGCATTCACTGCACATAGAAAAATATATTAATTATACATTTTATACATACTTGCAAATTAATGAAAACTAATTTTTCAGTTTCTATCGCTACCACCTATAAAGTTGGAAAAACAAATTTATAAAGAACAAGTGTTAATTTTAATAATAAATTTATTTTGTCGACAAAAATCATAACACTGTTTACCATTGATGCTGCGAATATCTCTCAATCGCTTTCATTACAAGCCATGTAAATAAGCGGTCAGCATAGATCGCGCTTACACATCAAGCGCCTATCTTCTATCAAGTCTCGTATTCACGCGTGTGTATATACGTTTGATCGAGGCCCTGCCCCACTCGGAGACCGTTACACGCCTTTTCACAAAGCCTTTCAATCCCGCGACTTTCTCGCACGGGAAACGCGAGATGCAAAAATAGCGCGCGCGGCGGAAGGCCGTTACGCATTTGCGAGCGAGACAAACTGACGATAATCAAGGCTCGCTATAGAGGGCCACAGTTGTGCGAATCAATGAACGAACAAGCTGCATTATTCAATTCGACACCGCGCGCGAGCACAGGCGCGAGAACAGATACCTATCTGATTAAGAGAGGTGCCGCGACGAGGAAATGCGACCGCTCGAGCGTACTTTCCATTCACCAAAGTATCACTCTATAGGTATACTATAAGTACTTCGATATCTGTTTTCCGCTGCCTCCCTTTTCTATACCATGGCTTTTTCCAAACTTTTTAATTTCCCATTTTCTGTGAAAAACTATACGAGTGTAAATTCATGAGAATAGTTTTATTTGATAGTTTAAACATTTATTTAATTCAAAAAATTTGTATGGTACAATGGAAAATATCTTATTCCTATAATAATTATTATATAGATAAAAAGTAACGTTATTCATATTTGTTTTAATTCGTAATCTATATAATAAAATTTTATTTAATTGCGTATATTTTTTAAACTGCAATACTGATAATTTATATTTTTCAACTAAACAAGTAATTTTACCTGCTGCATATATTCAATTTGTTTGTTATAATTAAAACTACAATTTATTAATTTTTATTAATTTAATTTTGTCTTTGATTCATTATAGCAAATAAGTTATAATTAAAAATGGACTCACTCGAGATCTCATGAGTCAACACATATCGTAATAAATTACAGTTTTACATTTGAGCCTCCTCTGCGCGCAATAGTGCCCATTGTTAGTGAAAATTTTTAAATCCCTTTATCCGCGCCACGTCACAATTTGAAACCCAGCGGCGCTGCTTGGTTGCAAGCTCAAGCTCCAGGCAAGCAATTAATATTAAAGCGAATAAATTAATTAGGCTAAGTCTTAATTAAAGCGATTTCATCAACGGGCACGGGCGCAGTCGCATATATAGAGCAAAGCCCCCTCTCCATATAGGCAGCCCGCATTTTTCGCCTCATCCATGACTTAAAAAAAAATCAAACGCGCGCGCAGCTCATTTACAGATTACGGCGAAAACAGCTGCGCGCGCTTGCGTAAAGAGCCTCATGCCGCGCGGGGTTGATGAAAACGAAGTCGGCAAGTTCGCGCGTGCGCTCGCGCTGCATGCAGGAGAGAAAAAAAGAAGGAAGACTGCAGGGGAAAAAAGGAAAAAGCTCTCTCGCGCGTGGGGGTGGAGAAAAAGTACGTAATAGGTAGGTATGCACGCGAGGATGCGTACAGACGATGCGCGGCTGCGGCTCTAACGTAGAGAGTGAGTGAGAGAGAGACTCGCACGCGTCGGGGGCGGCTCGTATAACGTCATATATGCACCTCGGTATATGTAGTACATACATGCATGCACGCGGGGCAGACGCGCGGGGGCTGCATGTGCAGCACACTCGGCAGGGCGGTGCACCCGCGTGCATTGATCCCTCTCTCGCGCGCATGCAGCCACGATGCGTAGCCTAGCTACCCCCTTTTTTCTCTCTCTCTCCCTGCACCCACCGCACATATACATCACACATCCACCCACACGAGTCTCCCTCTCGTCTTTCTTCTCGCGAGCTTCTCACTCCATTTCTCTGGCGTCGGCGGCAGCGGCGTCGGCACATGCACGCTGCACTTGTATATACGCCCAGCTCGCCGCGCACACTCGTCCGCGTACACAAGTGTGCGTAGGATTTTTCATCGTCAGGACGACGACGATGATGACGATGACGGCGACGGCGGAAAAGTCGAGCGTAAGAGCCGCTGTTGCCGGCGCCCCGACGGAGAGAACGATGAGGCGAGTCGCGCGTTTTCTGGATCGCTAGTACCTACGAGTGGTGAGACACGCGTGGGCGGAGAACGCCGAGGAAGGAGGAAAAGCGCGCCTCGCGGAAAAGTGCGTATGTGCACGGGGGCGAACGGCAAAGGAGGCAGGCGAGCACAGGGGGAGGAGATCAAGCGCGAAGGAAGTCGGGAGAGGAGCGAGCTCCAGAAGCTCATTAACATAAATAAGCAGCCGCCGCCGCTGCGCGAATTTACACTTGGAGTTATAAAAACGCTATGGGGCGGTAGATGTGCGATATGCGTGGCAGGTGTGTATAGGTATGTTTGTACAGAATGTGCGGGGAGCTGCCGAGGGGTGAGTTTAGAAAAATCGGTCCCAAGAAGAGGCTTGGAAAAATGTTGTATTCCCGTTAGGAGCCTGACAATTTGTTTTATGCAAGATAACGATGTTCAACGTATTTTACTTTTTTTTACAATTGATTATTCATTTATATTTGATGCGATGTAATTCAAGAAATATGCTTTCTGGTATGCAAATACCATTCCAGTACCATTTTCATGGAAGCAAATATTGGCATGTATATCAACTAACGAACAATGATTTAAAAAATGGAAAAGTCTTAAATTGATTACGAACATCTTACCTGAAAATTGTCAGAAAAATTATAAACTAAAAATAGTACGATGTTCAACGAAATAAAAAAAAATTTAACTATATTTTATTCGTCTAGATATTTTCCCCGCCAACCCACTCCCTCCGACTTCCTTTCCTTGTTGCAGCTCGCGCACACGCAGTCGCATTAGCCTGCTGACTCTCGCTCTCTTACTCCTCTCCTCTCTCACTCTCTCTTTCCCCCTTTCGCTTTTTCCCCGTGTGCTGCAGTTTGCCGCTGCACGCCGGCGCGTCTCTCTTTACCTAGCAACCCTCGGCCCTTTTCGCACTTTTACGCTGCTGCAGAACCCTACCCTACCCCAAGAACTCGCGCGCGGGCCTCCCACCTCGCTCGCTCGATCTATATATCTGGCATATAAGGAGAGAGAGGACGGTTGCAGCCGCGGCTTGACGACAGCGCCACGGCGTATGCAACCCCGCAGCCTCCCTGCGCGCGCGTTACGTTTTACTATACTATACTGGTATGTATATATAGTCGCAGGACTGCAGGAGGATATGTAGATTCGCAGGTACAAAAGTTATGATAATAATGGTGGAGCAAAGGCAGGAAATGAAAGGTTTGGGATATGAGACTAACAAGGTGAAAGTTGGTGAGAAATGAGGGATTATATGTGTAACGGTTCAAATACTTTGGGAATTTCTTTTATCTAATGAAATCTATGGCATTTGACTTTTAAAATTAAAGAACATTCTGGTTAATAACTTCTTTTAATAAACTATAATAAACCGGTAATAAAATAAAAATAATAAAAGAATACGATTTTTATTTAATTCTGCATGCATATTTAAAAATGTTCATTTCTTTATTTTCAAATAAATAATATAAAATGACAGACAATAAATATTTTAATAATTTTAAACAAGGAAACACTGCCTTTCATAAATGAATATTTTAGATAGTAGTATAATCTTGTTACTATAAATAATAATAGCCAGTCTATGTGATGAAGCATTTCCACAGTTTTTGAATCAACTTTTTCCTTTCCTCTGTGAATTCCCAGCTATTCTACAAAGCAAATTACTTGGTTAAGGGGGCCAGCCTGAGTTAAAGCCTCGAAAAATAGATTTTAGTATAATTAGTCAGGTAATTATTTTTTCAAA
>UXGD01007897.1:0-10275 GCA_900474315.1 Torymus auratus | reverse complement strand
ATAATTCTCGACAAGATCACAGTTCAGCTTTCTTGCAAAGTCAAACCACATTCAACACTCAAGATGTTCATCCGTTACTTCGTCGCCCTGTGCGCTGTCGCTTTCTGCGCAGTCGCCATCAACGCTGAAGTTGAGGCTGAAGCCCCAGCACAGGATCTTGGAAACCAGGAGAGAGCTAACCCCGTAAGTATACTCGCACTGTCTGTTTCAGCGTTGTCAACTGAAAATACATTTTTTGTACATTAATAAAACTTATAGTTAAGTGAAGTTACTAATACTGCTCTGCTCAATTTCATTTTAGGCTGTGAAGATCGTCGCCAAGATCATTGGCTCCCTGTTCACTGGTGCCGCCGCCAGCTGCCTGGGTGAGGCCGCCAGCAACTGCAAGCAGCACTGGAAGAACCCTGGTGCCGCCATCAGCTGCGCCAAGAACTTCCTCAAGGCCAACAAGGGCCGTTGCGCCGTTGGCAAATAAGCTGTTTCATCACCACCATAAACCATACTTTTGTACATGTCACTCGCCGTAAAATCGATGTCGATCTGTTTGTTATCATCACTTCGTCATTTTAGCTTAAATAAATGATTAATTTATGATAAAAAAAATGTGTACTGTATGTCTAATACCCAATCCTTACTTTAATTTAGTAGTTTCTTATAAAGTATTAATTTCAACATAATACGTAGATTTTGAAATCGTTTTATTGTAGCTATGGCAAATTTTTAAATGTTGAAAAGTTCTCCACAATCATATTTTCTATCCTTCCTATAGTTTTATTATAGAAAATAGTACATGATGTACCAAGGACGCAAAATGCTCCCTACGCTCAGCCCCAAAGCTGGCACTCGCCGAGAATGATACATTTTGCGTCCTTTCTATCATATACTATTGTTTCCTTGAGGAGCTGGAATCTTTGATATAATGGTGAAAAAAATGTTTAAAAACATGTTTTAAGACTTTTGGAACAAAAATCCGCTGTTTTTGAGCAAACAAATTTTCGTTTCTGTGTGTGTATGTGTCGGCTATAACTTTTGATCCAATTCACCGATTTTCATCGAACAAAGTTTATTCTCTTCGCTTGGAAGGAGAATAGATATAGCATAACCTATTTTTTCATTTTGTCGTTTCTCTTTTGTTTTATAACCAAAACCGATTTTGAATTTTTCGTTTTTTTCTTTCATTTTTAAATATCTTACAGTAAGCATTACTTCATATAAGCACGATTTCTTTTTTTTCAAAGTTGAATTATCTTTAGTCTGTCATTTGTTATTACATAAAATATGGTTTAAACTTCATTAATTATTTTCTACAAAAAATTTTAATTCATCAACTTGAAATTTTGGCCACTTATATAATTTAGTCACGGGCGGAGTCCCAGACAAGATTATATCGACGGCTGAGAGGAAGAAGAACGTATCTCGGCGCACGGATAAAGAACGACGTATTTCGTCGCTATACTGGCCGTGTACTGGTCGTAAAAGCGCCGATATACGTCGTTCTTCATTCACGCCCTGAGTTGCGATCTTCCTCCTCTCAGCCGTCGATATTCTGTGACCAATTGGAAAGTATAATTTAGTACATCATTTAAATAAATGTAAATACCCTGTAAAAATTTATATGAAAATTTTACACAATGTTGTGAATTTTTGTGGCGTAAAAATGTATAACAATTTATAAGACAGCAGGTAAATACTTTAATTTCACAACACGCTCGGTAAAACAATTTGCTGCATTACTGATTATTGATGTACTACACATATTGTACGTTTTTTAGATTATTAAATGATTAACTATTAGGTTGTTATATACTTTTGTATATAGCACTATTTTTTTACCTTTTTTATTTATCGCAAGTAATCATATTTTTAACAGTATTATATTATAAGATAGGGATTTAGGAAAGCTTAAATTAAAGGGTATAAAAAGACAACAATTTGAGTTCGAAACTAAAATGACTTTTATTTAATCTAGAAGATAGGCATTATAAAAAAAATTGGTGAAGATCCTATGAGTGACAGTGTACAGATGTATTATGCTCTACAAGTGCATGGCTTATTTGCCAACGGCGCAACGTCCTCTGTTGTTCTTGAGGAAGTTCTTGGCACAGCTGATGGCGGCACCAGGGTTCTTCCAGTGGGACTTGCAGTTGTTGGCGGCCTCACCGAGGCAGCTGACGGCGGCACCAGTGAACAGGGAGCCGATGATCTTGGCTACAATCTTCGCGGCCTGGAATTGGTAGAAATAAACGGTTTAACTCACAGAACTTTTCGATGAGATGTACAATTATTTTTAAAATAACAGTATAGAAAGGAATAATTATTTAGAAGTGGAAATAATAAGAAGTTTAAGATGTTACTTACGGGGTTGGCGCGCTCTGCAACATCGAGGTCGATGTCATGGACCTGGACGTCCTCCTCGATTTCAGCGTTGATGGCGACTGCGCAGAAAGCGACAGCGCAGAGGGCGACGAAGTAACGGAAGAACATGTTGAATGTGGCTTGACTTTGAAAGAAAGCTAAACTGTGATTAGATCGAGTTCGATCGGTTCTTTTATACTAATTAAAACCTACCGATGCAAAGACTAATCGAAATGTAAACAGCACTATCAATCAGCGCATGGATATTCAAAGGCGTTTCTAAATCTCCATAATAATTGATCTACTACTAATTTTACGAATGAGGCGATTGGATGAGGAAAATGAACGTCAAGTTGAAAAAAGATATGTTTTGAGTGCAAATAGGGAAATCAAGATTCGTTGCTATACTTTTATCTAGATTAAAGTTATTGACTTGATTCAATCTGTTTTTTTTATAGCTAATATTATATTTAAATTTCGGTGGTCGTACGGAAAAAGGGCACATGTCACTTCAAAAAGTTTTCAAGATATTTGATGTTTTATAGTACATTAGGCATTACAAAGTGAACTTGTGCTCTTATTATATTTATAACTTTTCCTTATTAAAAATGAGATTTTCAAGAATATTTCTTAACTTATGCTCGAATTATCAAAGAACACCAAAATAGTGTTCTCATATTGTAAAAAAAAATGGTCTGTGCCCTTTTTCCGTACGACCGTACGAGAAAATATCATCGGGTGGGAGCAAGAACGTCCTATCTCGGCTCGGCGCGTAAGAACGTCCCATTTCAGCTCAATATCCACGTACGGAGCGCCCGAGATGGGACGTTCTTACTCCCACCCGACGATATATTTATATATGAACTTAAGATAAATGCAACTGAAGTTTTCAGTATGTATATCAAAATATGTATGTGTTCAAATAAATACAGTTTTCAATTATCATGTAATGAGCAGTTTATGAAAAAGTATAAAAATATTAATTATGAAACAAAAATAACATTCGAAATACAGTTATTAGGAATCAAAAAGTAAAAGTTGTAACATTATATTTTCCTTCAAAAACTTTTAGTAAAAAAGTTTAATTAGAAAAAGGTGTCATTAAATTTTAACTATTAGTGATCTCTCAGGGAATGTGTGTTTTGAAGATTCGTTACAATGTAAGACAGGTAAATACCAAGATTAGAACAAATTTTGAATAATATCTATTTTTAGTAACATTTTCAGAACGTTGTTTCGAAAAATTTTGTTACTTTCACAAATATTTCTCTAGGAGGAAAGGAATTAACGAAAATATTGCCTATAAGAAGGTTTGGGCCTAATATTTCACTGAAAAAAAAGTTAATGCGGCACCCGTATAGAACAAGTTACTGCAAGCATAAAAGAATTTATAATAGTTTTTTGGACTTTTTAAAATTTTTTAATTTTATACAATCGACCGCGCATATAAAAAATGGTAGGATATTATGAAATAATACATATACATATATTTATTGTGTCGAAATAAAGAAAATCGTTTTCGTTTTAAAGAAAACTGGTTTTTATTTAACTTAATAAATTGACATTAAATAAGAAAATTTGATGATGGTTTTGAATGTGGGCGGTACAAGATGTAAAATGTCATGGAAATCGCTTATTTGCCGACGGCGCAACGGCCCTTGTTGGCCTCGAGGAAGTTCTTGGCGCAGCTGATGGCGGCACCAGGGTTCTTCCAGTGCTGCTTGCAGTTGTTGGCGGCCTCACCGAGGCAGCTTTTGGCGGCACTTTTGAAGAGGTAGGCGATGATTCTGGTGACGACCGTCACAGCCTGAAATAATATTGAGTACAACACATTAGCACCATCTTCACTTACTCTTACGTAGTTTTATAAGTTTAGAAAATGTTTTTAAAAAACCAACACTGTTTTATAAGTTGTGGAATAAGAATAATACTAAATATATTTCAAACAATTCTTAGCGATTAATGTTAAGCATGCGTATATACTTACGGGGTTGGCTCTCTCCTGGTTTCCAAGATCCTGTGCTGGGGCTTCAGCCTCAACTTCAGCGTTGATGGCAACTGCGCAGAAAGCGACAGCGCACAGGGCGACGAAGTAACGGATGAACATCTTGAGGGTTGAATGTGGTTTGACTTTGCAAGAAAGCTGAACTGTGCTGAATAAAAAATTGTCAGCCTTCTTATACTAGTTCCATTTTCTGGCAAAATACGTGCATAAATACGGAAAGGTGTCAACAGGAAAATTAGCTTGGTAAACGTATGTTCTTAAGTCCCTCCACACATTCGACAGGTCTTATCTCCTGTTTATTTTACTTAAGAGCAGACTGCAGGAAGAGAGAAAGTTTTGTTCTCAAAGTCTGGAAACAAATAAGGAAAGTAAAATTATGTTAATATAGTTTGGAATGAACCACCAGCTAATTATATAAAAAAAAATAAATGGTAAATGAATATAAGTATTTTCATAGAGATAAATAGTTTTTATAAAGGACAAAATCTTATTACAGAAGAAGAAAATCATGGCAAACTAATTATCGTTAATCAGGATTCATAATTTAAATCTGAATGATAAATAAGTAAGGGGTACAATTAGGAGAGTAATAAGCCTCAGTAAGTGAGCCTCAATGTACTAAAAAAGCTGAGGCCTTTATACTTCTTATAGTCAATAAGTCACTTTCTATTCATGTAGTAACAATTAATAACGAAGGATGAGGTAAAAAAATGTTACCTCATGCATATGTTGGCCAGATATCGACGGCTAAGAGGAATAACCCGCTAACTCAGCGAAGGTTTCGAAAACCCGCTAACTCAGACGCGTTTTTTTTTCTTCAACTTCGTGGCGGAAGCTGTGTAGGAGTAGCATTTTAAAATACAATTTCTGTGCAATAGACGTGATTAGAAATCCAGAAAATAAATAGAATTGATTATTTAACATAAAAAATTAAAAATTGAAGACGAAAAAAACGCGTCTGAGTAGAGGGTCTTTGAAACCTTCGCCGAGTTAGCGGGTTTTCGAAGCCTTCGCTGAGTTAGCGGGTTATTGCTCTCGGCCCTCGATATAATATATTAGGTATGAAAATGTTTCTCTGTCAGATTGTTTTACATTAATAAATGTTGAAATTTAATAATGATATTATAATATTTCCGAATCTTATTATAAGTATTAATAAAAAGTAACAAACTTGAATAATCTATGTTTGTTTTCGCACTTGACGGGTCGATTTTTTTCCTCATTCAATCTTGCCGTAAATAAAGTAAACAGTAACCAGAATCTATTCCGAATTTCGGAGCGCATTCTAGTATAATATAATTGTCAAACAAATATCTTTAATTATAAGGAGCTTCTCTCACACTGTCTAATATTCACTTATTTATTGCATCGAAGGTTTTCTAACAGTATAAAAAGAGACATAATTCTCGACAAGATCACAGTTCAGCTTTCTTGCAAAGTCAAACCACATTCAACACTCAAGATGTTCATCCGTTACTTCGTCGCCCTGTGCGCTGTCGCTTTCTGCGCAGTCGCCATCAACGCTGAAGTTGAGGCTGAAGCCCCAGCACAGGATCTTGGAAACCAGGAGAGAGCTAACCCCGTAAGTATACTCGCACTGTCTGTTTCAGCGTTGTCAACTGAAAATACATTTTTTGTACATTAATAAAACTTATAGTTAAGTGAAGTTACTAATACTGCTCTGCTCAATTTCATTTTAGGCTGTGAAGATCGTCGCCAAGATCATTGGCTCCCTGTTCACTGGTGCCGCCGCCAGCTGCCTGGGTGAGGCCGCCAGCAACTGCAAGCAGCACTGGAAGAACCCTGGTGCCGCCATCAGCTGCGCCAAGAACTTCCTCAAGGCCAACAAGGGCCGTTGCGCCGTTGGCAAATAAGCTGTTTCATCACCACCATAAACCATACTTTTGTACATGTCACTCGCCGTAAAATCGATGTCGATCTGTTTGTTATCATCACTTCGTCATTTTAGCTTAAATAAATGATTAATTTATGATAAAAAAAATGTGTACTGTATGTCTAATACCCAATCCTTACTTTAATTTAGTAGTTTCTTATAAAGTATTAATTTCAACATAATACGTAGATTTTGAAATCGTTTTATTGTAGCTATGGCAAATTTTTAAATGTTGAAAAGTTCTCCACAATCATATTTTCTATCCTTCCTATAGTTTTATTATAGAAAATAGTACATGATGTACCAAGGACGCAAAATGCTCCCTACGCTCAGCCCCAAAGCTGGCACTCGCCGAGAATGATACATTTTGCGTCCTTTCTATCATATACTATTGTTTCCTTGAGGAGCTGGAATCTTTGATATAATGGTGAAAAAAATGTTTAAAAACATGTTTTAAGACTTTTGGAACAAAAATCCGCTGTTTTTGAGCAAACAAATTTTCGTTTCTGTGTGTGTATGTGTCGGCTATAACTTTTGATCCAATTCACCGATTTTCATCGAACAAAGTTTATTCTCTTCGCTTGGAAGGAGAATAGATATAGCATAACCTATTTTTTCATTTTGTCGTTTCTCTTTTGTTTTATAACCAAAACCGATTTTGAATTTTTCGTTTTTTTCTTTCATTTTTAAATATCTTACAGTAAGCATTACTTCATATAAGCACGATTTCTTTTTTTTCAAAGTTGAATTATCTTTAGTCTGTCATTTGTTATTACATAAAATATGGTTTAAACTTCATTAATTATTTTCTACAAAAAATTTTAATTCATCAACTTGAAATTTTGGCCACTTATATAATTTAGTCACGGGCGGAGTCCCAGACAAGATTATATCGACGGCTGAGAGGAAGAAGAACGTATCTCGGCGCACGGATAAAGAACGACGTATTTCGTCGCTATACTGGCCGTGTACTGGTCGTAAAAGCGCCGATATACGTCGTTCTTCATTCACGCCCTGAGTTGCGATCTTCCTCCTCTCAGCCGTCGATATTCTGTGACCAATTGGAAAGTATAATTTAGTACATCATTTAAATAAATGTAAATACCCTGTAAAAATTTATATGAAAATTTTACACAATGTTGTGAATTTTTGTGGCGTAAAAATGTATAACAATTTATAAGACAGCAGGTAAATACTTTAATTTCACAACACGCTCGGTAAAACAATTTGCTGCATTACTGATTATTGATGTACTACACATATTGTACGTTTTTTAGATTATTAAATGATTAACTATTAGGTTGTTATATACTTTTGTATATAGCACTATTTTTTTACCTTTTTTATTTATCGCAAGTAATCATATTTTTAACAGTATTATATTATAAGATAGGGATTTAGGAAAGCTTAAATTAAAGGGTATAAAAAGACAACAATTTGAGTTCGAAACTAAAATGACTTTTATTTAATCTAGAAGATAGGCATTATAAAAAAAATTGGTGAAGATCCTATGAGTGACAGTGTACAGATGTATTATGCTCTACAAGTGCATGGCTTATTTGCCAACGGCGCAACGTCCTCTGTTGTTCTTGAGGAAGTTCTTGGCACAGCTGATGGCGGCACCAGGGTTCTTCCAGTGGGACTTGCAGTTGTTGGCGGCCTCACCGAGGCAGCTGACGGCGGCACCAGTGAACAGGGAGCCGATGATCTTGGCTACAATCTTCGCGGCCTGGAATTGGTAGAAATAAACGGTTTAACTCACAGAACTTTTCGATGAGATGTACAATTATTTTTAAAATAACAGTATAGAAAGGAATAATTATTTAGAAGTGGAAATAATAAGAAGTTTAAGATGTTACTTACGGGGTTGGCGCGCTCTGCAACATCGAGGTCGATGTCATGGACCTGGACGTCCTCCTCGATTTCAGCGTTGATGGCGACTGCGCAGAAAGCGACAGCGCAGAGGGCGACGAAGTAACGGAAGAACATGTTGAATGTGGCTTGACTTTGAAAGAAAGCTAAACTGTGATTAGATCGAGTTCGATCGGTTCTTTTATACTAATTAAAACCTACCGATGCAAAGACTAATCGAAATGTAAACAGCACTATCAATCAGCGCATGGATATTCAAAGGCGTTTCTAAATCTCCATAATAATTGATCTACTACTAATTTTACGAATGAGGCGATTGGATGAGGAAAATGAACGTCAAGTTGAAAAAAGATATGTTTTGAGTGCAAATAGGGAAATCAAGATTCGTTGCTATACTTTTATCTAGATTAAAGTTATTGACTTGATTCAATCTGTTTTTTTTATAGCTAATATTATATTTAAATTTCGGTGGTCGTACGGAAAAAGGGCACATGTCACTTCAAAAAGTTTTCAAGATATTTGATGTTTTATAGTACATTAGGCATTACAAAGTGAACTTGTGCTCTTATTATATTTATAACTTTTCCTTATTAAAAATGAGATTTTCAAGAATATTTCTTAACTTATGCTCGAATTATCAAAGAACACCAAAATAGTGTTCTCATATTGTAAAAAAAAATGGTCTGTGCCCTTTTTCCGTACGACCGTACGAGAAAATATCATCGGGTGGGAGCAAGAACGTCCTATCTCGGCTCGGCGCGTAAGAACGTCCCATTTCAGCTCAATATCCACGTACGGAGCGCCCGAGATGGGACGTTCTTACTCCCACCCGACGATATATTTATATATGAACTTAAGATAAATGCAACTGAAGTTTTCAGTATGTATATCAAAATATGTATGTGTTCAAATAAATACAGTTTTCAATTATCATGTAATGAGCAGTTTATGAAAAAGTATAAAAATATTAATTATGAAACAAAAATAACATTCGAAATACAGTTATTAGGAATCAAAAAGTAAAAGTTGTAACATTATATTTTCCTTCAAAAACTTTTAGTAAAAAAGTTTAATTAGAAAAAGGTGTCATTAAATTTTAACTATTAGTGATCTCTCAGGGAATGTGTGTTTTGAAGATTCGTTACAATGTAAGACAGGTAAATACCAAGATTAGAACAAATTTTGAATAATATCTATTTTTAGTAACATTTTCAGAACGTTGTTTCGAAAAATTTTGTTACTTTCACAAATATTTCTCTAGGAGGAAAGGAATTAACGAAAATATTGCCTATAAGAAGGTTTGGGCCTAATATTTCACTGAAAAAAAAGTTAATGCGGCACCCGTATAGAACAAGTTACTGCAAGCATAAAAGAATTTATAATAGTTTTTTGGACTTTTTAAAATTTTTTAATTTTATACAATCGACCGCGCATATAAAAAATGGTAGGATATTATGAAATAATACATATACATATATTTATTGTGTCGAAATAAAGAAAATCGTTTTCGTTTTAAAGAAAACTGGTTTTTATTTAACTTAATAAATTGACATTAAATAAGAAAATTTGATGATGGTTTTGAATGTGGGCGGTACAAGATGTAAAATGTCATGGAAATCGCTTATTTGCCGACGGCGCAACGGCCCTTGTTGGCCTCGAGGAAGTTCTTGGCGCAGCTGATGGCGGCACCAGGGTTCTTCCAGTGCTGCTTGCAGTTGTTGGCGGCCTCACCGAGGCAGCTTTTGGCGGCACTTTTGAAGAGGTAGGCGATGATTCTGGTGACGACCGTCACAGCCTGAAATAATATTGAGTACAACACATTAGCACCATCTTCACTTACTCTTACGTAGTTTTATAAGTTTAGAAAATGTTTTTAAAAAACCAACACTGTTTTATAAGTTGTGGAATAAGAATAATACTAAATATATTTCAAACAATTCTTAGCGATTAATGTTAAGCATGCGTATATACTTACGGGGTTGGCTCTCTCCTGGTTTCCAAGATCCTGTGCTGGGGCTTCAGCCTCAACTTCAGCGTTGATGGCAACTGCGCAGAAAGCGACAGCGCACAGGGCGACGAAGTAACGGATGAACATCTTGAGGGTTGAATGTGGTTTGACTTTGCAAGAAAGCTGAACTGTGATCTTGTC
>UXGD01007896.1:0-10276 GCA_900474315.1 Torymus auratus | reverse complement strand
GAGAGAGAGAGAGAGAGAGAGAGAGAGAGAGAGAGAGAAGGCGAGAGAGAGAGAGGGAGGGAATGATGCTATACGTACAAAAGAGGGTGCGAGAGAGAGAGAGAGAACGAAAGAGCTACCTGTTGGTGTGAACGGGACACACACTGTGTAACATCCCAATGTGCCTAAAAAAACGATCGTAACTTTACGTATTATAATAACATAATCAAATCGCATGTCTCTGATGAGTTTCAGGATAAACTAGATCAAAATGAAAAAAAGAAATATGAAAAGAAGCGTGCGCATCTTTGTTTCGCGCTTCCTACCCCTTCTATTCTACAGCTTTTCTTTTGTACAACGACGTTTTTTCATTTTGTGCCTTCCCGTGCAGCTCGCTATAATTTTTTTCCACGTTCGCTTGCAAATCGTTTAATCTTCCCGTTAAGCGCAATGCCATCTCTTGTTTCGTCGCTCATTTTTCAAAAGGCGGGGGCGTGGGTCTCGATATCGTTTGATCGTAGACAATCACGTATGGTAGTGGTGGTGATGACTAACTTCGCGAGCGCGATGCGAGAGACGGGAAAATTGAGATATATATTTATTATATTGTGTATGATAGTGTACAGAGAGGGAGAGAGAGAGAGAGAGTGAGAGCTACTGCTGCTACTACAGGCGCGCAAGCGACTTTTCTTGTTTGTGGGAATGTTATGCGAGCTGGGTAGAGAATGAAAAAGAGAGAATGAGAGTGCAATGTTTATAAAATATCTTATGTTTTTGCGTTCTTCCTCGTCTTATTTCTCACAAACAATAAATATTCATCGCACACAGAAATACGCATATTCGCTCCCTCCGCGCGTTTTCTTCTCTCTTGTCGTAGTTTAGCAAATTAATGGAAAGATATAACTTTTCTTTTTTTCCATTTTTTGGTTCCCTTTCACTTTGTAAATCAAATTTTTATGTAAGTCGTTACATTATTTCTTTCGTCTTGCGTTTTACAAGACAGATTTTTATGATTGTAATCAATTGTTACCGAAGATAACGTATATATGTAATTATTATTATTATTATTATTATTATTATTATTATTATTATATTGATTTTTATAGAGATAAATTTTTTATTTCTCGATTTGTTACACTGTCGATATACTGTCTATATATGAACTAATATTTTGTAAGGTCAAATCGTAGAGTATTTTATTTATGATATGTATACGCGAGATGAACCCGGAGAAAGGCGTTCGCGCGTGTATATGCAATTGTTATGCGAATCTCATAATTGATTTTATTTGGTTGTAAACGAGAGTAAACGAAAAGATTTTTAGTTTGTAATCTCTCAATGCTTGCCATTAATTATTATAATCATTATTATCATATTACAAGAAAAGTAAAAATGTTTAAAGCCGCATGTAATTTATTTCAAAGTATTTATGTATGATGACGATGATGGTCCGTTCGTTCGCTGTTCGACTCATCGTTGCGTTAGGTGTTGCGATTCACGAGCACACATACATACACACGTACACCCACGAATATTTTTGTTAAACGAATATAGCGAAAAATGTAAGAGAGAGGGAGAGAAAAAGGGAGAAGAGTGGGGAGGAGAGAGAGTGAGGTGGATGTGGGCATGCAATAGGGCAACACGACGCCGATAATGCGTCTATGGGGTAAATGTGGAAAATATTTAAAAAAAACTGTTGCGACCTCGAGGAGAAAAATAAGTAATACGTATGATGAGCAACAAAAAAAAGCAGACGTTATATAATTCGACGGAAGTTAAGGCAACAATAATAATTTTAACAACCCCTTGGTGTTCAATTGTATTCGAATGACGTAAATAAATGTTTATAGTGTCTATGGATTAAGAAAATTGCGTTTTCATTCCAAAACTTGGTCCCTTACCTTCCCTCCAATGGTGTAGTTGAATGCACTCGTTCTTAAATACATTTTGTGTTTTATCCTTCGAGACCTTATAGTTAAAATAATGGAATTAGGATTTAATGAGATGGATGCTTAATAAAAGTCGTGGTTATTATTATTTAAAATCTTTTTTATTTTATTATCCGTTTAAATACAAATGAAAGTCGCTGTAGTATAGGTGACAAGAATAAGTAACAAATTTATTTAGAAAGTCATGGTTTCGTAAATATGTACGTGGTCTTCTATTTTTATTTTTATTGAACATACCATTGTAGGAAAAACGATAACGTAATTATTTTGCAAACCTCGGATGTATATTATACTTTATACGCTTAGAATCTAATCTTTTTTTATCTTGAAAGTGTACACCTAACATGTATTCTGATGTGTATAGAATATACGTGGTACATTCAAAGTACATACAAAATGATTGTACAAAAATACCGTGTAAACTAAATCATGCACGCGCGTGTGTGTAAAGAGAGAAAAGCAAAAAAGTTGCTGCGAAAAAGAGAAGCTCGGCATAACCCCGACAGGCGGTTCATTACAGATTCGAATGTATGTTTAACGCGCGAGAAGAGCTTATAATAAAAATATATTAAATTACATCTGCGACTTTTTTATATACTTTAATATGGTAATTTAATTTTCACTTTATATAAATCGATTAAGTACATTTCATGATTAAATCTATTATCTATATATATATCCGGAAACGCGTGGCTGTCCTCGGGTTATGCCTGTTTTTTACAAACACATTTGAGCATAATTGAGCGAACAATGTTCGCGAAAAAACGTGTTAACATACTGTATATAATAATAATAACAATAATTATAACCTTTCTAGGTTCGACGAGAAATCACTTAAAATTAATACACTTAACAAATACTATTAATACATAGATATAAATTATTATAAACGCATTCACATAATTTATACACGAAAAATTGCACGTGAAATTTTCACATTAGTTTATTACTTATAAATTTATAAACTATACTATGGTTTTAATCGTTATGCTTATACAATCGTAAATCTTTAAAACGTAATAGGTTTCTTTCATCTTCTCTTTTAAGGCGATAGACATGCCATATGCTGGCTTTCTTTTTCTAATATGAAAATGTAAATTGTGCAATTACACACAAGTAATGACTCGCCTTATTAGTTTTCTCGTTTCTTCTTTTTTTTATTTTTTAACTTGAGCTTCTTACTTGAGCCCTTTGTATTATAATATACAAATTTCTTTTCAGAAAACCTTCGATTACATTATTATTTCGTTATAAATTTTAGCAATGCAAACACGTACACAGCAAAGACAAGCGAAAGGTTCTACTCTCGTTGGCAATCTAAGTAGTACATTTTCAAGTGCTTATTCTCTTTTTATTAACGGTTGGAAAAATTCAACAATGAAGCAATCCAAATCAAGATTTTAATATTTTTATAAGGGGTAAAATAATATGACTTTAAAACACTGTCTTACTTTTATCAAAAAATTGCCCAAAAGAAGAATACAAATGTGGGAAATCAGATAGAAAACATTATTGCAAAACGTAATTCTGAAGCTTGGGACAAACATTCGTAACTCACCCCTCAAATGATAAATCCCTAAATTTAAAATTACTTTGCATGCATAACATTAAGAGCTCTCTCCAGATAATTGACCCGTGGTTTCTACACTCAACATAATTTAGAAACGGTAAAATAATAGCTACAAAATAATCTAACGAACGCGTCGCGAGAGGAGGACTGAGTCCAAGAGTACGAGCAGCCTTAATTTGCATGCTTTTTTCGATTGAATGACAAGCAAGTAAGGCTTGCAGAGTAAACTGCTCGACTTTCTGCGCGCAAATACAATTTTCATTCAAGATCTATGTTAAATAATAATCTACCATGTATAAACGAGACACGGTGAAATGGTATTTGGACTACGAAAAACATCCAATGTTCCTATACTGTAAGTGCAAGTAGTATGAAGATGGAGCTGAGGAAATATTTTGGTATACGTGATCCGACTGTTTTGTCGGGCTTAAGATTTAGGAAAAATGCCATTATTGAGGACTGCTATAGTGAAAACAATATTTTGATGCGCTAGAAATGCGTAAAAACTCATCGTAGTCTATCAAATCTAGATATATTGCTTTTTGTTGATTTTGTCACCCACCAATGTTTTCGAAGAAACTATTGTTTCCATTCACGATACCAGTGAAAATTTCATTTTCTCATACCTGTATCGGAATGATAAAATGGTATTATTGTTTGGTTTTTAAGAAATCATTCTAAAAGTATCCTTGAAATCTTTTACGTTCAGTGTACCTGAGTTATCTATACTTAGATAAATAATATCACGATTTTTTGGCTTGATCAAGTCATACATTTATATTTGTGTACACGCTTTGAACTATTGTAATGTATGGCTTTAAGACTTTAGCAATCATCCATTTTAACGGTCAATAAAAGATCCGCGTACGCACTGTTAGATCTATTTCATTTGCATACTCTAATTATTTCTAATTATATAAATAATGTAGTTTTCAATTGAATACAATTTCTTAAAAACAAAAAATAGACTAATGACAAATGAGTCCAACAGTTCCATGGATCTCTTACTGAATCTCTATTATATGCGACAAAATTAAACAACTATACTTTCACGCTGCGTTCTTATACTTATATAAAATGCCCTCTTGCAGGTACCGTAAGTATGTATCCCCGGCTTTAAAAAACGTATAAAAAGAGTTTTTTTCTGTATCTTCTGCGCATATACCTTGTACAAAATACGTAAAATGCTTATATAAAATGGATGAAGCGCAAAATCGACATAAAATAATGCTAGAATATAAGAGAAGGATAGAAGAGACTCGTGAGTGCCTAGTACATTGATTCATGTGTTTGTATGCGTATACACGCACATGCTTTGACGATTGTATTTATTCTAGCGGAATTAGAGATGCCGCAGACGAGTTGAGACCGAATGAGAGAAAAGCTGTAACATACGTACGAGAGTATTTTTTCAACTAAACTATAAGATATAGTTTTATTTTTACCAAAGATACGAAGTTATAATTAAAATGCTATCTATTTTTTTCTATAACTATAAAAATATAGATAAGGAATTGTTTCAGTTGACAAAAGCCAAAATCAGACTATTAAGATTTATATAGGCACCGAAATGTAACTGTACCGTGATCGGAATTCATTATTGATACTTATCTAACAATGAAATTTGCAAATTCATTTCGTATTCTCCACCAGACAAGAAACGTAAATAAAATTTTTATATTCACTTATGCCTTCTCTCTCATTGCACTCTCACACACATAGTGACACATCTTTTTTTTCACTGCCTAGAAGATTTCATCGATCGCTAGGCAATTTTACCCGTCTTCGAGCTTGCAATTCTGCATTATCAATATATAAACACATAAGTAGAGTCCATATACGCGGCTTTTCACTTCCCAATAAACTATATTTGTGTATACATATATATATATATAAACTAACACATCGCGCACTCGATATGTTATGCTGATTCTTACGAACAATTTGCGAGTACGTTGCTATAAATAATTATAGCTAGATAATTGATAGATTATTATCGTAATGGTCAACGTGTGGAACTAGCGCGGGCTTCGCGGTGCTTCGTCGTCGTCACAGTCGCGGTGCGAGAGAATTATGCAAGACAAATAGCTGTTTTGGTGAAACTTGACTGGCAATTTTCACTACAAATGTGGCATTCGCTGCTAAAAGTGTAGTAGTTTTTTCTTTTTAATGACGAAAACAGTTATGTCTTCAATGTGACAGCAAAATGTAGCATTTATCCTGCATAATTGTGGGGATGTCGGAGCCTATCTGGAATTACATACTTATCGACAAACTGATTTTAAATAACTCAAAATTCGATGTAAGAGTCTACAATTGGCTCCGATATCCCGTTAATCTCCTATTACTTTAAGTACACATAAATGTTACTGGCACTGAGTTTTATATGCGAATACACATGGACTACTTAGCGCTAGTTAATATGGAGATTTTTGTACTGGACAAAATCTCTTTTTTTTTTATTTTTTTTTTTATTTTAAAAATCAATTTTGCTTATAAAAACATGTACCAAAATAAAGAACAGTTAAAAAACATAAAGATAAAAATGACGTCAAAAAACTGACGACTGCAGGATCCTTATAAAGTAAACAACATTGAACACGGCCACGAAGCACCGCGAACCTGCCTCGATGAATTCCGCGTATATTCTGCTTCTATGTATATGCGCGTGTATATATTTGTCAATAAATAATAGCTGAAAGAGGAATGAGGAAACTTGAGAAAAATTGAGATTGCAGATTGCAGTTTTCGGCCCTTAAAAACAGATTCCCGAGACTTGTGCAGCAAGCACACACATACATTACGCGCTTTTTGGCTACAAATTTAAACAATACACCATTCGGGACCACAAACATAAAATACGTCGGCGATACTCATTGTCTCCCTTCGCTCATCATTAAATATCACTATTACACCTATAGATACTTATCATGCGCTAAAATTGATGCGCAGTCAATATCCCCTGACCAAACTGTATATAGTACGATCGTGCAAGGTTTTTGACGGCTATCTTTATATAACTACGCGACGTGTGTACCTATGTGTTGCATGACATACGTGTGCGTGCGCGTGTGTGTGTGTATGTGTATGTGTGTGTGTGTGGGCGTAGGTGTATCTATAGTCCCTATTTCTGAGCCTGTCCGTATTTGTGTGCCCGTTTTGAAATTTCTTGATATTCTTAGTTAATAATCGTGATCGTAAGTTAAAAAGTGTCACTAATATCTGCACATTAATTCGGTCTTTTACCCAATGCAAGAGGTGCATATACATATCATATGGTTAATACAAAATCAATTATACATAGTAGATAGATAGTGTAGTATTTGATACTTGATTATTATACTTAATAGAATTGACTGAGGCGCTCACTGAGCTGTCGTTTATTTGTTGGCTCTGAATGGTTCTTATATGCACATGTATATATTATGCAGTCCACCGTCGGAGAAGCACGGGGGGATGGGGAGTGACAGTATATATACGTAAACGCATATACACCAGGTGTCCAACGATCGTGTAGTAATAATAATGTATACATTATCTATATTTTGGGCATGAGGACTGATCGCCGAATTTTTAGTTCATCGAGCGCTGATCTCCTCCATGAGGAAAAAATTCAACAGTCAGACCAACAGCGCCTGATTGGTCTCCGCAATTATCATTCATGCAGTTTCCCAGTAGTATAGCTAGTAGTAGTAGTAGTACTTGAAGGTAAATGTGATAATAGTAGAGTGCAGCTGTCTGCCTATCCATCTATCTCTCTTTCTTTCTCTCTGTCTCTGACTTACTGTCGCTGCCTCCAACGAATATTCCACATCGCCTCGCATCGGATAATCCTCACACGCTCAGTTGTATGTTTCATCATGTGTCTCAGCTACTTATGCGGCATGAAGATCAGATTTTCAGGAGTTCAGGATGACATCGCAAGCCGCTTGCGGCCGATACGGATATAATCACCAGGCGCCCATCCTGCTAGGACTGGAAGCACAAGTATGAGATGTCATGACGATGACGACGACGTCGGCTCGCATTCATCTGGGTAGCTTCAATACGGTCTCTCGACCCCCGTCGGGTTCGAAGATCATATGAAAGTCCTGTTCGATTTGCATCTGAGAGAAAATTTTTTGACTCGTTGAGTTTTCTAGTCTTTTTTTTGTTTGATTGCGTGCTGTTATATATTTTTTTTTTAAATGAGGTTAAGATTACGAAATTACTATCAAAGGATTCAATATAGATAAAATCCTTAATTATTTCTGCATATAATAACAGTAAAATGTAGATGCAACACAAACAGAATTTTCACATTCTCTTGAAATGTTCATTTACCGTATAATAATTAGACCTATTATATATTGTCAAAATGTAAATGCAATTAAGGGGATGCCTTACTTAAATATACTATTTACAATTACCGACACTCGCTGATTTTCAATTTTTTTTTTTTAATTTATGTGTTTTTTCTAATATTCAAGCAGAGGTACATTCTTTGAAGTTAACGGATAGTGCGTATAGATATTTTTAATAATTTTGAAAATACGAAAATTCATTGATTAATATGAAAAATCAAATACAGAAATCTGTGATTGAGTAAATATATTAACTTTCTTTGTCAAAGCTACGACACACACACTTCAACAACAACCGTCAATAATCACGTATCAAAACTTTAATACACAACAGATTATGTGCATCGTTTACTGCTACACAAATTGAACAACTAACCTTTGCGAGCCATCGCTGTTGCTATAGCTAGCGTTGTTAGACGAGTTAGCCTCATCGATGATAAGCTTGGAACCGAGCCCCTCGAGGTCCAAATCGAGGAACAGCTGTCCCAGTTGATCGTTAACGAGGCTCGGCTGTCGGGTACTCTTCAGGAAATCAAGATCCGCGTTCAGGACCTCGTTAATGGACCTGGGCTCGAGCTGGTACCGGTACATGAGTGCGGGAGTGAGCTTGACACCCTCCATCCAGAACGGCTCCTTGCGCGGCACGCGCATCTTACTGGAGCTGCTCTTCTTGCTGTCGCCGTCGTATCTGTTGGCGTTTGTGCCACCGTTGCCGATGCCGCTGCCACTGTTGCTGCACGACTAGAGTCGGGGAGGAGAACGGGAAATCACGAGTTTAATGGCGGTGGTGATTATGGCGATGATGAGATAGACTGACAAAGAGGGTACGTGATCTTTGGGTCACGGATTTGTACCAAATTGAAAGATCGTGTTTTTCAGAATAAAAAATATTGAACCCCTGTTCCAGGATTTATTCTAATAGAATATGTTCCATGTTATCTTAAAAGTGCGTTTTTTGTCACAAAATGATGTATCTTTTGATTGTAAAAGTAATCAGAACAATCTTTATTTCGAGCACTGTTTCGTCTAAAAATATCAATTTTTCAGAAAGTTATGAGAAATCAAAGATAGCGTGAAAAAATAATTGAAAATAACACCCTTAAAATCCTTTAAAAGGGGGGAAATTTTCAATGATTTTTCTACGCTATCTTTGATTTCTCATAACTTTCTGAAAAATCGATATTGTTAGACGAAACAGCGCTCAAAATAAAGCTTGTTCCGACTACTTTTAGAATTTTTAGAATCGACCGAAAGCGAGTCTTTGAATTGAATGACGGTAATAGATATAAAGTTCGCCAGTAATTGCTCTGTTAAAAATAGCGAGTCCGAAATCGGCTCCGATTTCGAGCCCGAATCGAGAGCTCTCCCGATTCTGCCCGATTTCTTCTCGATTTTGCTCGATTTTGAGCCCTCTTTACAAACCCGATTTCAGGCTCGATTTCGGTCTGATTTCGAGCCTTATTACAAGCCCAATTTCGGGCTCGATTTCGACTCGATTTCGGCTCAATTTCACATTTTCAAGCCCAAAATCGGGCTTGAAAACCTGCTTGAAAATGTTCCGGAAATGTGAAATTGAGCCGAAATGAGCCTGTACAGAGGGCTTGAAATCGCGTAAAATTGAGAAGAAATCGGGCAGAATCGAGTGAGCTCTCGATTCGGACTCGCTATTTTTAACAAGTACATTAAATTTAATGTACCTGCTTGAAATTGTGCTTCCGTTATATGTGCATTAATTTTAATGACATTTTTTACAGTGAGGGTGGTTATAAATGATCCGTACATGAGACTGATTGTTATTTAATTAACTAAAATACGAAAAATAGGTATGAGAAGATACAACGTTGTTGCAACATAAATTCCAATTAGTAATGAACGAATCTACTTTCGTGCTATCGTCACGTGAGAACTTATCTCCGCATATTCTCGAACAAGCCATTACAGCTTCAGAAAAAAAATAACAATAGAAATAACATTTTCTTTTGATGATGTACTTTTGACTGTGAGGAAATGAAATTATAGCACGGACATGAGATGAGAACACAATGAAAACGCAAGCTGGAAGAAGATTTCATCACATAATACCTCAAAGGATGAAACGGTATGCCGTTGGTCTGTGTTTGTATTTGTCATGCTGGTGTTACTGCAACTATTGCTGCTTTTGCTGAGAGAACAGCCGAAGAAACGTCCACCCTCATTGCTCACACATGATGATACAACTCCGCTTGGCGAAAATATCTAAAATAGTGGAGAAAAATATTACGTTCTTTATTATACTCTTGTAATACGTGGGTCACATGTAGCCATGGCGCCGGTACCAAATATGGGCCATAGTATTTTCCATATAGTGCACATGCTTAAAAAAAATATTAAAAAAAACTAAATATGGGACACATATTGGCGTTATCTAGGTTTATATAAAAAATAATATATATATA
>UXGD01007895.1:0-10279 GCA_900474315.1 Torymus auratus | reverse complement strand
CATTTCTCATGTGAATAAAATTATACACCTTTAGGAAATAACTTATTACTGTAGCTAGCCCATTTTATACTTATTAACTTAAACCATATTTTACATTATTACATTTAACCTTCAGAAATACTCAATAAATAAATGAATATTCAACGCATTTTAAAAATAGAATATTCCTTGTACGTACATATAAAACATAAAACGCATTCGTTTATTAAGTATCCAACAGTTATATAAATTAACTAAACTATCCCCAAACAAATTCCACAATCTCGTAGCCAAATAATCCAATTGACCAGAAATAACTACTCCGAAAACCATTACTGCCTAACTACGGTAATAACACCAGCAGCAACGCGTTCCCGGGCAAATCAAATAACCGTCGTCGCGACGCCTCGTCTCCCCCTTCCGAAAACGTCAGCCAGACCCACTCCTCGTCTATCTGCAACAGTCGTATGCAAGCGCTTGCGGTAATACACGGATAATCAGATAACCGAACTTCTCAGTCGCCGTCCCCTCCCATCATCCATTTTGTCCTCGTGCATGCATATAACGCAGACTCTCCGCACGTGAGTAGCAGAAATAGACGAGCATATTCCCCGGGCGTGTAATGAGAAAAAAGGGAGGGCGATTTGTTGTTCGCCCGCTGTCCCGTCTTCGGGGATTGGCTTATGAATAAATATGACGCGTTGGCGCGCCCGAACGCGTGGATGAGGTTTTGCACTAGGAGCCGAGAGAGCCTGCGTCAGGAGAGAGAACTATTTTGGTTAATAGCTGCTGTATTTTTACGGAACGAGAAGAGCGTGTGTGTATGAGGTTTTGTTTGGAGGTAAGGTCAGTATTTTTATTTTGATATTTCAGCGAAATACTTTGATGGTCATTTGATAGTCATACTTGAAGTGTACTTGTTGACGGCAAAGTTTAAAGGAAAAAAGATTAAAATAGAATGCATAGTTTGTGTCAAACGGCATTGAGCTCTTAAACAAAAATAATAAAATATCATCTTCAGAAGAATTTTATTATTTCTGCTTTGCATGATACTTTATCCGGTATTGAAAAATTCTGATTTTACATATTATTGGTCCAATTTCAATAAATTTTTTTATACTTTTATCTCTTCATTGGAAAAACGCCAATCAACAAATTAAATGAAGAACAATCGAATAAATCTACTATATCCTTTTACGAAACTCGTATAAAAATGATACAATACACGTGAAAGTATCTCCGGGAGTCGAATATATTGACTTATTGAAAAACAGCATTGAATTGCAAAAAGGTTACATCCTACATTTTTCGTATGTATATTTGGGGAGTAAGCTACTGAAATGGAAATATGGCACAGGCATACAATATTTTCGTATATATTTTCAGATTTACTTTGCCCAACGTTTCCATTCGAAAAAGTAAAAATATATATTGATAAACAAGTAGAAAATAATTCATTTCTCGTAATTTTAATCATTGAATACAATTATAGAATTTAAATCCGTTATCAAAATTTAATTATACATATTCAAATCCTTATTTGATTACTTTATTTTTATATGTGGAAGATGCACTTAACAAAAACATTCAAGTTGCGGCATTACGAGAAATATCGCTCATTAAGTCCGCGTTCTCCGAGAATCTCATCTCCGGCGAAAAAATAATTAAATAACTGGAAAGCCAGCGTGCTACCTCCCACACGGTAGCGTACAGCGTGACAGAAGAAAATTAATCCACTGCCGAGAACAATTCCACAGAATTTATACTTATAAGTTTAATAATTTGAAATATTTGCATATACCAATCGCTGTCTCCCTCTCTGATTACGAGACTATTCGGTTTCAAACTTATGTCGCGCCAACAGGAGTATGCTAATCGTTAATTCCCTGTCGGGTAAAACTTCTTAATTGCTTCATTTCCTTCCTCCTATACGTGAGCATGCGCACTAGTAAATTAAACATAACGCCGTGAAATTCATATGAACCTCCAGTCACGTGCCTACCCCAATGTGCGCACGCTATGGGTTTATTAAATGACTAATCGAAAACATTGACCTTTCTTTATTGTGCTATGTCATGCGACAAGTATTATCGTCGTAACGGTTGTCGGGGTACAATGAACCTGCTGTTACAGATAGAAAATATATACAAATAATTGGTAATGAGAAACTTCTCCAACTGATTGGAACGATGAAGAATTTATTGAAAAATTTAAGGATTAATTACAAATTTATTATCTCATCAATTCGAATAGTCTGATAAAATCTTGACTTTTTCACTTATTTCGTTAATTGTACTACTTCCCGTTTCTTTTCACGATCCTTGATTATTTCTTTTCAATTTTCGTATCTACATATAAATTCCAAACAATGGTATACATTTTTACGTGTCTCCTGACACTTGGAACTTATTAAAAATTCATGAAGTTTCTCATTTTGTTCTAATACTATTTCAGATACCTTCGAATATAAACTTTTATCGATAGATATTATCAAGAGTAAGAATAATACCATTTATTGTATAAAACACATTTAAAACACAAAGTGAAATAACGTTTTTTTCTATATACCAGATAAATGTTATGCGCTGCAAGATTGAGTTACTTTTTAATTACGAAAAAACTATATATCACGCAAGACTGTTTTACCTTTGCTGTTACCCACAACAGTAATTTACTAAAAAAAACATTTTGACATCCCTTCAGTCGTAACTCCAATTTATGCAAAACAAGTAATAGCTCGATCGTTAACACTCGACTTTACTGCCCTCTTAAAAAATCTCTGACCCTCAGTCAGTCCATGCACACGTGCGCGTCTTCGAGCAGTAGCGCGTGATTTCGATAATGTCACCGCGGTGCGTTCGATCGATCGCGTCGCGTCGCCGTCTCGTCTGTTTCGCGGACAAAAAAAAAGTACAAGAGAGGCGCCAACGGCCGCACGGGTTAACCCACTTTTTGCCGAGGCAGCTCCTCCCCGGACCTCTTCTATTTTTAAGCGGCTTCCTCCTTCGATCTAGCGCGTCGGCGACGACTTTTTTCGAGATTATTTGCCGAGCTTTTAGCGGCTCTTAATTGCTCTTTGTTAGATTCCGAGGAGAGCAAAAGAGATGCTTGTGTCGCTCTACAACAGATAAAAGGAATGAAGAAACTGTATCTTTTTTAATATCTGGCGGTCTGCTTAGCTGGGGAAAAATTATATTTTTGAGAGGTCGAGGTATGGCGTTATTAAAAAAGTAATTTTACGAAATTTTATGGCTGGGTGAATTTTATGCATAATGTGAGTTGGTCGGAAAACATGAATATTAGTATGGTAACGCGTGCGGTACTTTGATGCTCGAAAAAGTCCTGTACTTTTGAACTTAGATAAAGCGGATTTTATAAACAAGTGTCATACAAGAAATATCGTGTAACGAGAACGAAAAAATGCAGAAAAAGACGACACACTTTTTGAAACGCACTATATTTTTCATAGAAAATGTACTTTTTCTACGATAAATATTCACTCACATATAAAATGTTATAGCTCATGGATCGTCGCTATACTAACAGCCAGTCTCGACCATTCAAGGTTGTATAATTTGAAATTCTCTGAAGTATACAATACAGATAAAGTACACAATATTTATACTTTGTGGAAATAAATATATCTTCGCGTTCACTGCAATTCTGAAATGTTGTATAAAATGTTTTTAAATATTCAGTAATAAATAACATATAATAATAATATTTCAATGTCTGCTTAAACTGACTAATAATGGACCCAGCATAATAAAAATTAGATTCGACCTAAAGAAAGAAAAAAAAAAGAACGGGAAAAGATATTCCCCTCCTCACAGCTGTCCCTCACTCGTGGACCGCTCAAGGTAAGCGTCTGAATTATTAAGCAACGAAAAAAAAACACGACCACAGACGCAAGCATTTCTCACGCTCCCTCCTCTTACGGAACAATACCTCATCGCTTTTTTCCCCAACGATTCTTTGTGCGCGCGGGCGTCTATATGAACAACGCGCCGAAAGCACTTCCATTGAATTTCCAGCCGTCCAAAGACAGAAAGCACGCGCGAATGAGGAAAAACGAGACGAAGGAATGACATGCAAAAACAGCCGAGAGGGTCCGAATCCGCAAAGTGGCAATTTCACGCACGTGCGCTCGAGCGCGATCCGGCTTTTCTATCCCCGAGATGTCGACCTCGCACCGCGCAATATTTCTCTCTTTCGCGCGTCTCTTTTCCGGGGTTTTCCTGCCTCTGGCCCGCGAGTCCTTTTCCTCCGGTACCCGCGCGCGCGCGAAACATTTTTCCCACGATGAAGAAGAAGGAGGAGAGAAAGAGAATCTCGCGCGCATAAGTAATGCACCTCGAGAAAAGGACGAGGGACTCGAACGAGGTGAACAGTCAGCGTGAGCTTTTGACTTTATTCCTTTGTCGGGTTTCTATGATAGAGAAAGAGAGAGAGAATGGAGCTTTTATAAGAATAGCTGAGTGGTATTGTAGAGTGAAAAGAAAGGTAATGATCTTAAGATAAGTTCTTAATTCATTGCAATAATATTAGATCTTAGGCAGGTAATTGTATTACAATTTTTTTTATTTTATTGAGTTTAAAAGTTAATAGATTTCAATGGTAAATTTTCTTATTCAGTTGAAAATCGACTTGGCAAATTCGTAAACTAAAATCTGTTTAACGTTTCAAACATATGATTCAAATAAAATCAAAAAGTCGTCAGTTTATATAACATTCTTCCTTCGTATTAAATGTATTGTTGTAGAAATATCAAAGATAATAACGTGTCAGGAGTGATACGTATGAAATAAGACATGCCGACGCCACTAATCGGAATGTTCGTGCTGTTTCCGGCAAGTAAACTAACTTGTTCCGTATATAAGAATAACTTCACGGATGTGTTCGTAAACCCCGGAAAAAGAAAATGATTGTGTGTTTTTTATATTCATTCTTATATATTTAAATAAACGTTGCTATAAATAAATCGTAATGATTGAAATATTATTTAGAATTATCAAATTATATGTAAGTAATGCAGCTAATGTGTATTAGCTAATGTGTATTAGTGCAGGCAGTGAGATTTTCGCAAGTGTCCTTTTTAATTAAAGGTCCAAGGAAAAAAAAAGAAAAAAAGAGGACACTCGCGAAAATCTCACTGTCTGTAATACACATTAGCTGCATTACTTACATAAAATCTATAACAGGCATTCACTAAAATTTATCAAATTATACTTGTTAAAATTAAAATAAAGTAATTTTTAGAAAAATGTTCTATTTTCATACAATTATTTCTGTCTGAAGAAGATAACAATAGAATTTTGAAGATCAGTGATATATAACTAATATGTTATTTATAAGCACAACATTTAAGAGACAACTGAAAAGTTTTCTCACGTGGGAGCAAGAAAAAGGAGGAGAGTAGGATGAAAAGAAATAGGGTCTGAGGAAGAAAAAACTTACTTTGACTTTAGCAGAAGGGTTTTTTGTGTTGAGATGTCACCAGTAACGAATTCTACCTTTTTACGAGAGGTTAAGGCTGTCTATAGCAAAATTCTTGACTATATTTCTTGAGTTTACTCGGACCTTTTTACATAATGTTTCGGGACATCTAAGCTTTTCAGCTTAATATAAATTTTAACCAAAATACCTTAAAAATTTGTTTAAAATTATCTCCCACGTTACTGTTTTACACAAAAGCATTATCAAAATGTTCATAAAACACTCAAAACACTCCCGACCGTAACATTTCTAGATAAAACATTATTGTTTCTCAAGAACATGAAAGCAACGCAACCTGCCATGTGAAACCGCAAAAGCACCGCAAGTAATAAAAATCACAAAGGATCCATTGCGCAAGATACATGCTCCATTTCTCCACGAGAAGTGAGATGTCCTGCAACTGACAAAAAGTCCGTAAAAAGCAAATTCTTCCATTATAGGAGAGTGTAAGGAAGAGCTTGTCCCCCCGCGGTTTTTCGATATATAGGTACGTGGAAGCGATCTTCCCTCGATGTGCGAAGACATTTCGTAACACAACGCGCGCAGATGTTATTCTAACAATGATAGGAATGCATCGGTCGGTGTAAAATCAAAAGGTGAAGCGTGCGAGTTTCACGCGTGAGCGTTTTTGAGAGCTTCTTTCGTGGAAATTGTATATTCTTTGTATTGTGTTTATATTGTATATTAGATTTCATGGAAATGTTTCACTAAAAATAATTTCGAATTGTAACGTAACAAATAATAGAATACTGTAAATCAAATGGCACAACTGACGAGGTCTCGAATTATGATACATTTATAAAAAGATAATTCAATAAATTAAATTGATTTAAGTTTACTTTACTGCTCTGATTTATCAATTATTTAAACAGGGATCGGAGTACATACAAAAGTTATCTGTCAGTCTTATTTTGTCAGAAATGACAAAATTTATATTATGTAGTTTTAGTACACATATTTTAAATGATTTAAATTGAAACGTATTTAAATTATGACAACTTTCAAAAGCTCTTCCACAAAACACAACTAGTCTTATTTATTATCGGTCGAGCAAATGATATAATTATTGAATATAATAATATAAACTTCATTTTCCAAGTAAAACTTTATGAATATTTTGAATAGTCCATTTATTTCGAATGAATGCTGAGCTTTAGCCTGAAAGCTCGTTTTGAACAACTGGGGGGTACTTGATTAAATATTATTCTTTTGATATTCGCTATTTAAGCTAAAATGTAGCTTCTCAATCAAATAAGCCAGTCCTATGTAATACTAAAATGGCAAGGCGAAAACTTTACTTATAAAGTATAACTTTTGAAAGTACCGAAGCCAGAAAAGTGAAAGCCATAAAATATATAACTCAAACTCTGCGAAAAGTTTGTATATTCTGGGAAGTTAATATATTCATAAAATATTTTTTACGATTCTTGAGAGCACGTTCATACAATAACAAATAATACGTTTATAAATTTGAATCGTAAAATTCAAACTACATCCATTGATTTTCAAAGTAATTTATTTTATTAAGCTAGCTACAAAAATATTAACAAAGTTTGAACGTTTCTGAGTAAAATATTGTCTTTGAAATAGGCACTGGAATCAATCAAATAAATTTCAACGCCACTTTGGAAAGTAAACATGTTTTACACTTCGTTAGAAGTTACTTCCATTTCAGCTTATTTAACTCTTATTTTTCTTACCTGTTTCAGTTTTATTATTCGGTGATAGCGGTGACCCTGGCGACAGTACTGCAGGAGGAAAGTCAGTATCTCGCCGGAAACCGTTCGCTCCCCAAGTCCAACAGCGTTCTCGAACCGGAAGTATCTCCCGGTAAGTACAAGATGGAAAAAGTTCTTTTCACTATAATTTGCTTGATAAAAAAAATGCGCGACTAACGTGATGTAATATTTTGTAACGTCAAGATCAAACCTCTTTTACAACTTCTTTCATTCGAGATTAAATTTCCTGTTTTTCTTCATTTTGTAATGGTGTGAAGCAATTTTATATAAAAAGATGATAGATAAAAAGCTTTAGCAAATCTTCGATGAAAGGCAAGATTAAGCCTGCGATTTCCATAATAAGCAGAACATTTAATCCTCTTACTTTCACAACTGCAAACACGTTTGATTTTTGAATAGTCTTTATTAACGCTACTTATGCAGAAACAGTAAAACAATAGTCGAGTTTAAAATTTACATGTCCGTTTGGAGTTTCGACGGTAACGCATACTACATCCTTTGCTATATTTCTTATAAGAAACATGAATTATGGGCGCATAAATCGTGGTAATGTTTTCAACTTCTTGAAAATTGTACTTTTATAACATCTACAGCGATAAAGTTACAGTTGTAAATAATCTGAATTGCGCCGAGTTAAACTTATAATAGATTCTTGCAATTTTGCCGTACATTAAGGATATTTCAAGATATTGTTTTTACCAAAATTCTTTTATTTTTTAGCAACTATGAGATTCAATATAGCACTTCTCATCTGCTCATCCTTTGGTGTCATTTGTTGTCTGTTGCTTCTATACGGGCTGTTTAAGGTAAGATTGAATATTCTTTTATATTCTCGTTTTTAAATAATGGTTAAAAACTGCTTGTAAGTTAGACGACTTTAGCTATGCAAAATTAAATGAAACATTCGACAAATATAAAATACATTCAGATTAGGCACTTGAATTTCTTATTATTCTCGTTGCAACACTAATATTTCGTCTAGGTTTATTCCTCAATATAAACTATTTTCTATTTTAACATTCTAATTTTTACATTTTATTTTCACTGTAACAAATTAAACAGTAAGCAGTTAATATTAGATGTATAAGCTTAAATATTTACAAAATTAATCTCAAAGTCAATTTACATGAAGAACAAAATTTCTTGCCATAAATTGCTTTACAAATTTTCCGCGACTCTCTTCCCGATCTCGCGATATGCTATGTGCAAATACCGTAAATAAACTTACTGCATACAAACTAAAGTAATGTGTAAAAGTGTTTATGAATATTTTTGAAAATATCGATGAACTAATTATAGCTAAAGTATTTAAAAAATAATAACGTTCAAAACTTTTAAGTCAACCTATTTTCCATTATGACAATTATTCTAACGTAATATTAATAATATCCGCCTATAATAAAATTTTGGTTTTCAATCATATCAACAAAGCATATAGTTCTAAATGCTTTCCACCCTATCAATCGGAAAACAACACTATACCCGAGCATTATTTCACCTCTCTATATGCAATATGCATCTGACAGCTTTATGCATTCCGAAAGCGCACCGATTCCTGCCGCCACTCCTCCGATGGCCAGCCAACCAGCCCTCAGCGTACTATTCAATATACTCCTTATTACATTACGTGGTCTGCAACTCAACGGGTGCCCGGCGCTTCACCTCGATATTAAAGTAGACGTGCCGCTATACATGCACGTGTCTCCACTCTCCAGTACAATACGCTCGTATACATCCCGTGTCTATGCCATCTTCTCTCTCTCTCTCTCTCTCTCACTCTCTCTCTCTCGCTCAGCCTCTATAATCGATATCCGCATGCAAAGGAGAGGAAGGGTAATTGCTTAGGGGCGAGTCGTCTTCGTCGTCGAATCTGCACGACGGGAAACAGAGGCAAATTTATTCTGAATTGATATCGCGCGCGCGCAGAAGCGATATGTGTCCCGAAGTGGTGCTGATGAAACTGATAGCCAAATTAATTTCGCCAACCGATGAGTTGGTATAAGTATAAGCAGCCGGGTCGAGATGGGTGGCCGGTCGTTATAAGGGTTGAGCAAGGTGAGGTACCGGAAGATTCTTACGAGAGAGGTTTGATGGGGTTACATTAAAATGAAAAATCGATTGTCGGGATTATAGTAGCCGAATATTTATACCCTTCTTTGAGTTTGAACTAATGAATTATTGCTTTGGATGACGAACCCTGATAGGGGAGCTTTTCGATAGGTTTGCTAACCTTACGTGCGCAACATAACGAGCAGGCAAGCTCGAATCAGCCAACCACTTTCAGTGTCTCTAGAATCAGAACAATACGTGCTTTAAGGCTATGTGATTCTTTAATTACTTGAAATTAAGGGAGAATAATTTTGAAAAGAATATTATTGGATAAATATTATTTAAGATCGTTAAATAAGAGCATAAAAAAACTACAATTTTCTCAAAGAATGCGATAACTGTTTAAATTTTAAATATTTTTACTTAAAAAGCATATTGTTAAAACAATATCAATTTAGACAAAAACAAAGAAAATTCCTAGGGCTGCACGAGAGCAAGACAATATACAATATTTCTTTAATTATTGTCTCGCTCTTGGAAATTCTTGAAAATTTCTCTCTTGTCTTTTAAGTCAATATGAAAACTATTATTGTTTTGTCTTGAAATTCTTGGTCCTAATGGAGTTACGCAGACGTGCGACAAAAAGCGAGTTGATTGTTTACAAAATTAGAGGTCCACGTAGAAGAGAAAGGTACGCAGACGTAAAATAAAATTCACTGTCCCAGGTCTCCGTAGCTTCCATTTTTTGCGAGCACCTCGCACCTCCGGATAATTGGGTTTCAAACCTTTTTAAATGTTAAATGAATTTTAAGAATAATGTAACGGAATCTAATTTAATATACAAATACATTAAGTTTAATACCAAAATATCGAAATTGCAAATGTAATAGAAGTTTAAGGGTTTTGTATTGAAGTCAAATACGGATAACAGAAAACGAATTAACCCTTTCAGTCACGCAATTCAACTAAGTTTGGTTGAGAAGTGCAAATATACGTTTCCGATGTATTTTTCGACG
>UXGD01007894.1:0-10279 GCA_900474315.1 Torymus auratus | reverse complement strand
AACTGAAAATAACTGAAAATAACTGAAAATAACTGAAAATAACTGAAAATAACTGAAAATAACTGAAAATAACTGAACATAACTGTAAATAACTGTAAATAACTGTAAATAATTGTGAATAACTTTTGTCAGTACATTTTATTTCTACAATTATTAATTCACAAAAGTGTAAATCACTGTAAATAACAGATAATAACTGAAAATAACTGAAAATAACTAAAAATAATCGTTATTTACGTCTCAAACCAAACCATTATTTTCAGTTATTTTCAGTTATTTACAGTTATTCTCAAAAATAATTTCCGCTAGGGCAATAAATCTTTTCTTGTTTTAAGTATATAATCGACGAGAAAAATTTCCAACTAACGAAAACAGTCTTGTGCCAGTGTTTTACCTTCGTATAAATAATTTTTCTTATAAAAATTTAATGTGAAAAAATGAACGAAAAACATTGTATGTTTTGTTACATTTTACATTTTTCTATACAAATTACTTTTAGTATCTATTAAATTTCGTTGTGTTAGTTTTCAATATAAAATAACGTCTTACAGTTATGCTATAAGTTCACAAGATTCGAAAAATTAGAAAATATAGAACATTGCTTGTATTTCTATAGCTGTTAGGAGTCTTGTTATATTGTAAGGTGTGTATTCATTGATTTCTCTGAGTTTTTGAAAAAGTTTTGTTCTGTGTGTGTATTGTATATTGGACATTGCCACGTGATGTGGTTTGAATCTTGCAGATCGTGGCCACAATCACAGTTTGTTTTTTCAATAATACCTATCCGTCCTAAGGATGCAAAAAGGTAATATTCAAATTTCAAAAGCGCAAACAAATTTTCCAGAAGAAAAAATAAAATTAGAAGGAAAGAGCTTTAATTTAACTTAATAATCGTTAAAATCTGAAGATCCCATGCGAATAAGTATTTGAACATAGCTAAAAATGACAGGAATGAAGCGAGTTCTTAAAATTATCACCATTTTTGGTAATTTTCGCGATTTTCAAATGTACGTAGCTTTGCGCAGGATATTTCGATTTTGACGATTCTTAGCTAAAATTAAAGCCCTTTTCTTGCAGATTCTTCATATAGAAAATTTGTTTGCGCCCTTGTGAGCTTAATAACTACTGGCTCATCAATGAGCGTTTTTCGTTAATTTTTCTCAAGTTAAAATTTCATAAGAAGAATTAATCCACGGTTAAGCTCGCTCGAGCGGTCAAGTAGCCCTAAAGCTACGAAGATTTTTAATAAAGATTTATTTGTGTATTCCAATGTGAAAAATGATATGACAGGAAAAAGTAGGGTTCTCATCATCACAACGGAAAAAAATTGTTCGTTAGAAAATGTCCAATGTTGCAAAAGCCGATTTTGTCCACTAAAAAGAAATTCAATAAGAAATACTAATCTTTGTTGTTTTTCATTTAATTATAATTTGGAAAAGTCTCATTTTATTCCTTGTTCAATTTCAGAGAGAGGTACCGGTATAAAGATTGTCAAGTTTTTCCATTCAGTGACAAATCTACAAACAGCGTATCAAGACTGTTTTCGTTGGTTGGAAATTTAAAAATGTTTTTAACCTTTTGGGTTTTCTGTAGAATTGCTCATCTAGACGACATGAAAGGTCAGAAGCTACTCGATCCACATTCTGCCGTTATGGATGTGTGTAAATAAATGAGCGCTTGGTAGTCGCTGCGCAATAATGGACTTTATGATCCCAGTGAGCAACTTTTCGCGCCGTCAAAAAGCGAAAGTGGGGTGAAAAATTCCTTGCTCGCGTCGAGAGGCAATTGGAATTCGGTATGAAGAGAATTCGGTGTACTTAAAAAATGAGAGGGCTGCTCGTGAATAAATAGAAGCCCGTGAAATTTTTCCTCGTCACTATTTCAAATTATAAATTCGCGGAGGAAAATGAAGGCAGCAACAGATCGAAGGAGGAGAGAGAAGAGCTTCGCTGGGCTTTGCAAGCGACACACGTGCCCGCGCATGATGGAAACGAAGGCCATCGCGGAGATGACTCCAGAGAAAAAGTGCTCTCGCGGCGGGGGAGGGGAGATAATGAGCCTCACGCAGAGCGCGACCGCTCTTATATTATCGCTTTTGAAGAAAGTGCCCGCGCGCGCCGCCGCCGCCACCGCCGCCGCTGCCCCACTCCCGGGCTTTCCGACGTTCCCGCGGGGGCAATGTCAAGGTACTATAAGTCCGGGCGCATCTCTTAGAACCGGTCATTCCTCGCGAACGGGTTCGATCGGCTTGACGCACAGGGGATACGTGGGGGACCCGAGAGACAGACTCCGAGAGAAGAGGAGATTTCCCAAGATGCAGCACGCGACCTTCCTCGCGGTCGTCCTCGCCGTCGCGGCGACGGGACTCGTCCAGGCGCGGGGCAAGTACAGGGGCCTGGAGTTCCTGGATACGTGCACGAAGAGCGACCCCGAGCTGGAGAGCTGCCTGACGAGGTCGGCCAACACGCTGGCCGAGAATTTCAGAACAGGTCAGTGTCTACGGGGACGAGAGTGGATTGGAGACATTTCGAGCCATGTGCCGAAATTTCAATAAATAATAACCATACGACTAACGCTTTCAATTAATAACTAATACATTTTAAAAAACGAAACTTTATTAAAGAATTATTATTATATATTTATATATTACCTACTTGCATTTTCATTTTTATAACGTGATAATAATAACTATTTATTTTTCTCGCTATGACACATTTTTTATAATTTTAAAATTTTTCATTTTTCTATACAATGACGAATATATTATTTTCACCTTCTTTCTTAGTAACTAAAATCTCAACTATTAAGAAAATGTGTCTGCTGAATTTTTTCCAGAATTTGAAAAAGATAGAATCCAGAATATTCAAAGTTAAAGTACCGTTTCAAAGAGCTTAAACTGTATAAAAGTCTTTCCGAAACCTGATATTCTGGAATTCGAATAAAACGGTATATTTAAGCCTCAAATTGTGTGATTGAAGAGAGATCAAAGAATCAATTTAAAATGTCAACAAACCAAAGTAATATTTTAAGTTGATAAAAATGTTGAAGCCCGTTACAAGAGTTGATGGAAAGTTTACGGCAGTTTGCGTGATAAATTGCGCGGGGAATCGAGGAAGGGTCGGCTTGTATCGCGTCACGGAAAAATCGCGGCTATTCCTTTGGAAAGTGCGAACGGGAAATGGCAGGCCTATAGGAATACGAGAAAAAGCAGGTTATAACGGTGTATGTGAATCGTCGTTACCCAATGTCCTACATTCGGGCCTCGCGTATAGCCATCACAAGTTGTCGTCGTCGTCGTCGTCATCATCGTCGTAGTCGCATTGCCGAGCACTCGACGCGTATAGTAGTTTCCTTTCAGTCAAATATTGACTTCGCGAGGCGCTCATGAGTCGGCCGGTATGTTGAACCGCGAAAAAAATACATTTTCGCCGACCGCAAGCAGCGCGCATTTCGTGAGGCTTCGGGACACTCCTAACGGGGCCTTTAATCTTCACCGACCGCAATAATTGCAAAACTTGCCTTTTTGCGAAATATCATTTCGGAAGAGAAGGAAATATCTATAATGAATAATTATGAGAATTGTGCCACTAATTATTGGCTGATGTACCGTGTTTTTGTTACTCGATAAATAATTTTATACCATTTTCCAACTAAATGATTCAGCTGTGTTCTCTTTGAAAATGAGTAACCCGACGTAAAATTTTAAGATTCGAATTCAATAGGTACTCATTTCTTCCAAGACAATGATTATCGTTTTTGCTTTTAGTTTATCGGTATTGCTATTTCATTATGTGTGAGTTATACCGAGATTGAATGGCACGTTCACACTGTGCTAAATGTAGATATTTATTAAAATCATTTGGCACAGTGCGGTGTGTGTCAATAAACATTCAAGATGCGCAAAAATTGGAAATAAAAGTCCATATATATAAGAAATAAATGGAATGGCGCGAATCATTCCAAGGAAGAGTGAAGCGAATAATAAGAAACGTAAAGCTAAAACAATATTTCCAGGCCTGCCGCAGCTGGGCTACTCAGATGTCGAACCTATAATTCTGGACGAGCTGCACATCGCCCTGGGCGGCGGGCCCAATGGCTACAAGGCGCAGTTCAAGGAGATAACGGCTCGCGGCGTCTCCGCGGTGCGCGTGACCGGCGACCGCGCCCGCCTCAGCGACGAGGAGGTGCAGCTGCAGCTGGCCCTCTCCATACCCAAGATCCGCGCGGCAGCCAAGTACCGATCGAGCGGCACGCTCATACTCGTCCAGGCCAGCGGCGCCGGCGACTACTGGGGAGAGTACGGTTGGTATCAGGCCCGCCTCGCCTGCTTATATATGCACCTACACCACCTGCGACGGCGATATTATTACCGGCCGGAATTTTTCACGATGTGGCGCCTGGCTGGTAGGCAACCGGTTGTCTCTCTGGCTGCGACTGGCTCATCGACGCTCAGGCGCGCTTACTATAGTTATCTCTCATTTTTATGCCCGTTTTCGCCTCTACTCCCACACTAGCTAGATTTTTAGACCATGCTTCATTTTTAGCTAAAAATCAGCTAAATATTTCGCTCAAATTTTTACCATAAATTACCCATTTTACCCCAAATACAACAACCGAAAATTCCTATCGCATATAACGTGTGTCGAAGAAGGCAACATATCGTCTAGATCGTATAATTCGTTTTTCTTAAAATTCATTGTATCTTAATACAGTCTTAGATTTTGAATTATTAATAATTCGGAGGCTAAGTGTAATCAGACGAAGCGGGCTGCAACGAATAGAAAGGAGAACGTGTTTTCATTGAAAAATACCTATAACTTATCAATTCAATTTTTTTTTTCTCTTCCCCGGTATCTCAAAGATCGTTTCTTGTTACTAACAAGGAGAGTTCACACTCTCTGGGAAACGGATTTTAGCGGGCATTGGAGAGTCGATTTCTGGTACCTATAAAAATGAAGCCCAGTGCTCTCATTTCCGTCGGATGGGCCCTTTTTCTTGAGATATGGGCAATCTCACAGCTGGCTAACTGTCACAGTATTTAAGATACGAAAACGAGGAAGAAAAATTATCAAAGTAGACAGTAAGAGCTAAAAATTATGCTCTGCTTCGTTGAATAATATTGATTTTTCAGGAAATTATAAGCAATCAAAGGTAGCTTAAGAAAATAGTTAAGAATACAATCTATTTAATTGCTTAAAATAAAGACAAATTTTTAAGCATTTTCTTACGCTACTTACCTTTGATTGCTCATAATTTCCTGAAAAATCAATATCATTCAACGAAGCAGAGCTTAATTTTTGGCTCTTACCGTCTAGTTTTATAATTCTTCTTCCTCATTTTCGTATCTTAAATACTTGCAATGTAAAATTCAATAGAAGGGGCATTATTTTTTAACGAAATACAGGATATTTGAAATGAGATTGCCCATATCTCAAGAAAAAATTGGACGGAAATGTGAGCATTGTACTTGATTTTTAGGTACCAGAAATCGACTCTCCAATGCCCGCGAAAAGCCGTTTCCTGGAGGGTGCAGTGCACTCTCCTTGTCAAGTATCGATATTTCTTGTAAAAATATGAAATTCGTAAAAAAATCTTGAAAGATCAAAATCTCAAGAAAAATCATTATTCTCATAGCTTCAACAATTCTTATCTAATAGAACAATTAAATAATTTATAGCAACCGAATACCGCTTGTCGAAGATTAACAAAAAATTAGGTAGTCATAGTTTTTAGCTAGATTATATATACTTACTAGGAGAGGGTCAGGGGTCCGGATCACTGATTTGGCTGAAACTTTGGGATATCTTTTTGGATATGAAATATAAAGAAAGCTGCAATATTAGACCGTAACGCTAAAAAAATTAAAGTTCTGGGCATTTTTAGCTTTATTTTGAAAAAAGTTTTAAAAAATAGTACATTGTGCAATTAGGGAGGAAAATTGACTTTTTCTAGCGAGTATGATGATTGAGCACGAGTGGTTCACGGGTGCTCAAAATCACCATCTGAGTCTGAAAAAGTCAATTGCTCCCTTGTTACTCATAGTTATTTTTTTAAGAAGTGCAGGAATAGGACCTTTTTTGCATGAAAAGTGAATAGGAGATCGGGCATGTCGAGTCGTCATATAGCGGGAGACAAAGAACTTTTACTCGCGCTACTGCGGGACACCTCGCCAAACGCTCGAAAAATTCGATTTTCCATTCACTTTTCTACACAGAAAAAGGGCCTTTTTCATGCATGTGTTGAAAAAAAACTTTTCTTAAAAAGGCAAATAAAGGCTTTAAAACTAGAGAAAACGAGCTTTCATTTGTTTTTTTTAAGTATTAAAAAATGTTGATGCCTTCCAAAATTATCAACATTTTAAATTGAGCATCGAAAATGCACTATGTTAATCCCCGAAATTCACTGTTTGACTGCCTGCGTATTTTGGTGCACTTTCGATGCTCAATTTTAAACATTGATAACTTTGGAAGGAATCAACATTTTTTAATCCTTAAAAAAGCAAATGAAAGCTCATTTTCTCTAGTTTTGTTTTCTTTTCTTGAAATGATATTTAAGACTTTCTAAAGTTAAATAGTTGACGATTAAAGGAAAGATTTTTTAAGACATTTTTCAAAATAAAGCTGAAAGTGCCCAGGACTTTAGTTTTTTTGAGCGTTAGTCAAATCCGTGATCCGGACCATGGACCCTCTCCTAGTTAGTTGACATAGTAGCATTTGTAACTAAAAAAATGTAGCGAATTTCGCACGGCTTAGGTAGGAAAGCTGGTGTTAATTTTCTATGGGGACGTCTTATTTATTTTATTTTGTCGGTTTTTTCATATTATCTTTTTAAGCTTTAACCTTGTTTTTCGATATTTTCCAAATGTCAATCAGATAAATTAAAATTATAGTCATACATTTTACATACAAAAATTGGATATTTATTATGTACTTTTCGAAAAGTCTTCAACGCCATTTATAAATATATAGGATCGATGAGTCTTGTGCACGCAGTATACTTCATAATTTTGGAATATCTTATTTTATCGTTTTGAATATCAATAAGTTATTCTGAATTTTCTGTGTAACTGTCATTTCTTATATTGTATAAGGAAGACAATAATGAATTTGATTATGTGGAACGAACGGCTTTCAGATGGAGTTAAGGCCAAAGTTTTTATTAGAGCAAAACCATACGCAGTTCAAGGTCAGAAATTTCTTAGGCTTCAACAGCTCAAGATGGACTTCACGGTACGAGATATCAAGATGGGCGTTGAAAATGTCCACGATGGCAACACTATTCTCCGTAAGTAAACAGTGGCTATATTCTTAAATTGCACAGCTAATGTGTGTGTGTTAGTATTTGAAATATCTTGCAATACGGTATACATTTCTTTCCGTGAATCAATGTAGAGTATTTTATATATTTTGTTGTAAAGTTTTTAAAATGACATATTGATATGCGTGTGGAACAAATGGATTTTTTTATCGTCAATATTGATTTTTTGACCTTCAAATTAAATTAATGAAGGTTTCATAAATTTTGGGAATGCCTTGCATTAAATTTGTAATAATTTAATTTTGCAGAAGCAGCATTGAACCTCTTCATTAACAGTAATAGCCAGGAGCTTTTGAAAGAAATGAAGCCGGATCTCAGAAGAAAACTTGTTCAAGTCATGTCGACCTTCGTGGAAAAGATTTTTGCCCAAGTACCTTACGACGCCTTCGTTACAGACTGAATACTATTAAATAATTTCCATAATACATAACAAACATTTGCATTGCTCTCCTCGCTATGAAATTTCACATCATCGATGGCACATGAGCTGGAAACAATTGTAGACGCTTAAGACAAATTAAGTCTACATTATTCAGTAAATTTTAAACCTGCTGTAATGTATATTTATCGTACGTCGAGTACTATAGGTTACTAGTTTAAGCTATAATTTATTGTTCAATGAGTGCAAATTACCAACGTCGAGTAGTATTTTACATGCAATAATGTGTGATTTATTCTTTGCATTTTTATGTTAATGTTTACTTACGTTCGGCACGTAAAACGTTCAATTTAGATGTTAAGAGTATACAGTTTAATTTGTATATTAGTTTTTTTAATAAATTATACAGAAAAATATTGAAAAACTGCATGTGACTACTTAATTTTTCATTCTACGAACAAATGTATCTGCGGCTACGCGTCATTCCTTCCGATTGGAATTACGTGGCAGTGACGTAGAGAAGACATTGTGCTAACTTTCGCAAAACAGATACGCTCGATCTGTATTCCGAACCTTTGGCGCCTGATGTTATGCGAAAAGCGTGATTCTCATCTTAAAATTTCTCTAAAACCACACGCACGTACACGATATGTGGTTAGGTAAAATCTAATTGACATATTGTTATTTATTCAATTTTCTTTTGTTTTCATTTTCTTTTTTATTTAATATCTTGTTATGACAAAAAGAAGAAAGTAGCGATGAATATCATAGGTTTTTGTACGTCGGCTGTAGAAATATAGGTTAAGAACGATTCACGCATTAATCTTGACAGTTATCATCATTATTAAGATGAGAAGAACGCTCGTAAATGTCTGAATGCTTTGTAAAAAGAATAACAAAAAATGGTATCTACGTCACAAGTAGAAAGGAGTTTGCGCCTTTGATTTTCTTTCATTATAAAGATAGTTGACACATTTTGCTTAACACTTGCTCAAGTATCGAATAAAAATTTACGCTGTGCGAATATTCTTTGCAACATTTTATAATGTGAGAATATTAATTACAATTGTTTTGTGGGCATTATATCTTAAGATTAATTGTTGAAACATTTGAAAAACCACTGCCAATTCATTGGCGCGTGGCTTCCTTAAACTCAATTTATGGATTCCTTTAATTCATTTTTAATGCTAAAATTTAAAATTGTTACACCAATTTATGACACAATTCTAATTACATTCATTTATTGAGATTAAAAACTATTCATTTTTAAATTATGTATAAAAAATGAATAATATAATTGATTATAATATTAAATTAAAAACTTTTTAAAATTACTAAATAACCTTTACTTCAAATTATAGTTTCTTGATCAAATTTTACACAAATATTGCCTACCTACACTGAGAGAAGAGTTTAGTTACCTCAAATAAACATATTGATTTGATATTCTCTAACTTTAATTAATTTGTTTGAAAAATACTTTCATTAGATTAGATCACGATAAATATAATTTTAAAATAATTAAACAATCGCTTTTGGAGAATTGAATAGATGTTTATATGAAAAAAATATTTGATAACTATTACCAAATCTGAATTGAGATAAATATTCCTGTGTTTATTGACCGTCAATCGACCCAATAAGCTTATAGATGCTCTATATATGTGCGTGTGTACACACCGAACTATACACTGAGAGAAAAAAAACAAATGCAGGTACAGAAGGGTTTTGCAAAGTTTTAGACCTCTAGGTGCCGAGGATGCTGAAAAATCTTAAAGTTTGTTAACACATGGACGCGGTAGACGCTGCGGCAGACAGCCCTTGTAGGACAGCGAGCGCCGCCCGATTATTAGCAGTTATAAAAATTATTATTACTCAGCATTCTTGACACCTAGAGGTCTAAAAGGTTGCAGAAACCTTCTCTAACTAATAAATTTTAAGGGGCCAGCTTAAAGCCTCAAAAAATAGATTTTAGTATAATTAGTCGGGTAATTATTTTTTCAAATCTATATAAAAAATAACTTTATAGCTCAAAAATATACATAAAAAACAACATTTTAGCACCTCCTTGGGTCCTATATTTTGATTTATAAGTGTGTAATATAATCATTGGATTAAAGTATCAATTTTTATATATCATCTCATGGCTCACAGCGCTACTATGGAATGCTTTGACCAAAATGAATGAGAGAGTGGGGAAAATCTTGTTTATATATATTTACACAAAATCGTTTAACGGAGCAGATTTTGAAAATGGGCACTTAATTAACATTTTTCAAACATCTGCTCCGTTAATTTTGTGTAAATATATATAAACAAGATTTTCCCTACTCTCTCATTCATTATGGTCAAAGCGTTCCAGAGTAGCGCTGTGAGCCATGAGACGATATATAAAAATTGATACTTTAATCCAATGATTATATTACACACTTATAAATCAAAATATAGGGCCCAGAGAGGTGCTAAAATGTTATTTTTATGTATATTTTTGAGGTATAAAGTTGTTTTTTATATAGATTTGAAAAAATAATTACCCGACTAATTATACTAAAATCTATTTTTTCAGGCTTTAACTCAGGCTGG